>CAUYLG010032699.1:0-58203 GCA_963573385.1 Cacajao melanocephalus | reverse complement strand
GGAGTTGAGTATTGTCCTGCCTTACTAGATTAGGAAAATTTTCCTGAATAATATCCTGAAGAATATTTTCCAACTTGGATTCATTCTCTTCATGACATTCAGGTACACCTATCAGTCGTAAATTAGGTCTTTTCACATAGTCCCATATTTCTTGGAGACTTCGCTCATTCCTTTTTACTCTTTCTTCTCGCATCTTGTCTTCTCGTTTCATTTCATTAAGTTGGTCTTCGACCTCTAATATCCTTTCTTCTGCTTGATCAATTCGACTGTTAAAAGCTGTGCATACTTCACGAAGTTCTCGTATTGTGTTCTTCAGTTCCATTAATTCACTTATATTCCTCTCTAAATTGTCTATTCTCGTGAACATTTCGTCAAACCTTTTTTCAAGGTTCTTAGTTTCTTTACATTGGGCTAGAACATGTTCTTTTAGCTCAGAAAAGTTTCTTATTATCCACCTTCTGAAGCCTAATTCTGTTAAGGGATCGCACTCGTTCTCCATCAGGCCTTGTTCCCTTGTTGATGAGGAACTATGATCCCCTGTAGAAGGAGAGGCATTCTGATTTTGAGTGTTCTCAGCCTTTTTACGTTGGTTTCTTCCCATCATTGTAAGTTTATCCACCTGTCGTTTGTAATTGCCAACTTTCAAATTAGGTCTCTGAGTGGACGTCCAACTTGTTGATTCCCAGCGCCGAAATCTGAGCAACCCACTGCACCGACCAAAACAGCAGCATTAAGATTCATGGTGCTTTTCTGCCCGGAAATCTCCGGTCTGGCTTCCCTCCTGAATCCCTTCTTCAATCAGGCAAACAGGCGACTCTGCCCTCCCGGAGCTCTAAACGTCGACCAAAAGGGGACTCAGTCCCGTTTACTCTGCACCGAGAACCGCCGCGCCGGGGCGCCAGCAAAACCGCCACGCCGGCCACAAGAGTCACGCTGGCGACCCGTAGGGCTCCTCCGCTGGGAATCTCCTGGTCCGTGGGCAACAAAAATTCATCTGTAAGTGTGGAGTCCTCTCATTCTGTGCGCTTTCTCTGGGAGCTACACTCCTGAGCTGCTAGTAGTCAGCCATCTTGGATCTGTTGCTCGATTTTAGGTAAATTTTAAGTGATTTATTTTTCATTTTCTAATTTTGGAATCTGAGCCTTGTCTTACAACAGGGAGTTTTTCAAACACATTTCCTTCCTTTTTCAAATTCCACTGTGTTTATTTATTGCTTTGTTTCTCTTTCAAATTCCATTGGTCTTGATTTAATTTAGTCTCACAAATTTTATTGATAGCCTACTACCTGCCAACTACTGAATTAAGCATTGGACTTATAAAAATAGAAAGGCTATTTTATTGTTGTTGCCATCCTGCTAGTAAAAATTTGTTCAATTCTTTACAATTAATTAAGTGGCTTCACCTATGTTTCTCTGTTAATAATCACATTAAATATGTATGACAGATAGGATTTATGTTATAGATAAGAAAACTAGAGTCCAAAGAAATTAAGTGGCCCCAAATGAACCAATAATCCAACAAACGCTTCCACTAGCTAGCTTCTGATCTGGTTGAGTTGTGATAGACTTTAGGACAAAAAAGCCCATCCTCCTTAGGAACCATAGACTTATGCTTTCCTATACTGTCTTATGTATTGAAACTTCCTGCAATTCAGACATAAATTTAGCATAGGCAGATACTTTTGCTAATAAGGCTAAGGTGGGAAGAAAAACCTGAGTTCTACTTTAATTCTTGGGCATTGACTTCAACGTAAGATGGCCTATAAGAAATAAAAGAAGTAAATTTGAAACTTTAAAAAAAGTATTTGGTTCATTTACAAATGTTTCCTATGTTTAAATTTATATTTTTAAAATAACCTTTATCATGTAAAATGAGAGCATTGCTGAGTTTATGACAATCTTAGGTATAATCTTTTCTTAAAGAACAAGGCATTGATCTTTAATTTGTTTCCCTTTCTTGATTTCTCATAAGTTGCAAAATAAAAACAATTTCACAAATTGTTTATTGTTATTATCCTCCCTACTTGCCCTAGGACTTAAGTACTAACTTTTACTTCCTACACCCAGACTTTGTATTGCTAAAGAAATAAAAATAATGTGAAAAAGCTTAATCGCCCAGACTTACATGTGGAATTATGGATTATGCTGTAGATAATAGACCATTGAAAGGAACAAATACCATTTAACGAGGAGCCAAAGACAACATTCTACCTGATGCTCTCCTCAAGCTGAGGAATGAGTTTAATTGACTTCAAATCCCATTATTCTCAAAAGTATTAAAGGTACAACGTGGCTTTATGTGAAGCAAAGGAAGGGAACAACGAGAACTTAAAAAAATGTTTGTAGATGGTTGAACATCTCTTTCGTAATTAGAGAAGAATGTCTTTTTTTCTGTATTGTTTAAAGAGACCAACATTTTTCAAGGCCTTGCAGTAGATGAGTGAGTTTCCTGTTACATTTCTCCTGCAGCATATATTCTGTGGATGTGTTTTCCTGCCCTAGTGGGACACACATTTTTCTATTTTGAATTTGTCACTTGTTTGTTACATTTTCAAGTGTTTTAAATATTACCTTGGTCCTTTATTTGCTTTTGAGAACACCCAATAGTGTAAAAATTAAAATGACGTGAAGGTCAATTCTAAGCTAGGAGTTATATTACTAAATTCTGGACTTGTATATGATAGCAAGCTTGAGCTACACATTTTCGTTGTCAGAATAAGTGGAATATATAGGAAGGAGTTAATTGGAACTGGTTGGTAACGAAATAAGATTTTTAAAGTAATTTTTTTTTAGTACTGGCAAAACAGTGTTAAAAATAAGACATTATCATTATAAACACCCAAAACTATATCTGTATGAGATAATTTAATGCAATATTTTGGAGAAAATATAGTTGCCAAAATTAATCTCCTTGTTTTCTTTTATTGTGTAATGTGGGGTTAAAGTTTTTTCTATTGACCTGTGTGTGTGTGTGTGTGTGTGTGTGTCTATAATTTATACATGTGTTTGTATATATCTCTATATACGCATGTATGTGTATGTAAAATATGTATATATACACATATATATAAAAATGTACACTATGCATATATATAGATATACAAAAAATCTTTTGCTATACTGAAAAAAGAAGCTTTTAAAAAGAAAGAGAAGAAATTTAACCAGATTTCTATTAAATTAAGCACAAAGAATTAAAACTTTACTAAAGGGCCAGGTGCAGTGGCTCACGCCTGTAATCCCAACACTTTGGGAGGCCAAGGTTGGTAGATCAACTAAGGTCAGCAGTTAAGAAACCAGCCTGGCCAACATGGTGAAATCTCATCTCTATCAAAAACATAAAATTTAGCCGGACATGGTGGCACATGCCTGTAGTCCCAGCTACTCTGGAGGCTGAGGCAGGAGAATCGCTTGAACCAAGGAGGTGGAGGTTACAGTGAGCTGAGATTGCGCCACTGCCCTCCAGGCTGGGTGACAGAGCGAGGCTCCATCTCAAAAAAACAAAAAAACAAAAACAAAAAGACACTTTACTAAATAAATACCTCCCACAGTTACAATTTTCATATTCTCTTCTGTTAAGGAGAAGCCAGGTGAGAACGGAGGGGGACATCCAGAGTAAAGTGGACAAAGGAACAGAAGTGAGGAGGTTCTTACAAAGGGCGCCTCCGGTGAAAAGAGAAAGATGGCCAGAGGGAGAGCACCTGAGGGAAGGCAAGGTCAGCTCCTTCCCTCTCCCTCTCTGGCCACACAGCTTGTTCTTAGCAGCTTCCTGTCCACTACTGCTAAGTCATTGCCTCATGAATGCATCTTTTGCACAATGGCTGTTTTCCTTTTGCCCCCATTTCTCTCCGAGGAAAGGTTTGATGATGATTTCAATGTTGACTCACTCGACTTTTAGATTATATCTGTCTTACCATGCTTGTTAAATGCGTCTGTTCGTCTCACATGGATAGTTACTACGTCATGAAAAGTCCTCTCCTTTTTCATTTCCTCTTCAGAAAGCTTGTTTTGCTAATGAAGAGTCTGTGAAATCTAGGGAGTTTGCTGCTGTTTGTGTGTGTATGTGTGTGTCTGTGTGTGTGTGTACATAGTTTTCCTCTTTGAGAAACTGCTATTTTTGCTTCTCAGTGCACTTGGATGTCTGACAATATTTTTTATTTAACGAGCCGTCTATGAAATCTAAAGGTTACTGTTATTTTATCTTTATGTTGATATTTTTCTCTCTAATATTTGTGTTAAAATTGTTCCCCAAATAGAATATCTACATGATATAGCAACCAACCAGCAAATCAACATATCTACCTACACATGTATATAAATCTATAAATTTATATCTTTCTGTACCTAATCTAGATGTATAATTTTGCCTTTCCTCTCAAGCAAGGACATGAGTGGTAAATTAATGATAATATGATCTCTACTATGGAATGGCTGGTCTACTCTGCATGGAGCAACTTCTCCATCATGTGGACTTTTAAGATATTGCTGCTAAAGTTAAAGCCATGCTATGCTTTTGAAACTAAATATCAACTAATTTTAAAAGAAAAGGATGAAGCTCTAGGTAGGTTATTTGTATAGCTCATATTATTTCTGTTTTCCTATGTGTCAGGTGGTATTCTCAGCACCTTATTCATTTAATCATTCCAAAAGTACCTATTACATAGGCATTCTTACTATTTCCATTTTATAGATGAAAAAATTTAGACTTATCCAAGAACATAGCACTGGTAAGTGACAAAGTAAGTCCAAAACTGAACAGAAGGCCAAATTTCATAAGATATCTTGGGTGAGATATTTCTTGCCTTAGGTCTTCCACATAAAATGTAACAAATTTAATGGTATCTGGATAAATAAAAAATAATATTAATTTCTGTTCATCAAGGACCAACAATATGTCAGGTACTGTCTGGATCTTTTAAATATTCTTTGTTATTTATTTTACTGTTCTATCAAAGTATTAATGGTTAAGAGATGTCTTCAGATTAGGAAATATTAAGGTTAGCAGCTACCAATAACCAATGACTAAGAATTAGAGTCACTATTGTTCTAAATCCTATATGGTTCCCACTATTAATCGTCAAGGCTATAGGAAATCACCTGGGATATGTGAGCTTTTCTCCTTCACAAAGTTTAGGATTTGCTGTTATGAGCATATCTCTACACCAGCATACCCATCTCCCCATCACAGAGACGAGAGAGAGATGAAGAAATCTTATTGTTTCTCTCACATAATTCAGATTTGCTTTTAGTATGCTATTAAGGATTAATGCACTCCCCATTTTTCTGCCCTGAGAAAAAAACATAAATGGCTTTTAGGATTCTGCAGATCTAAAGTGCTTGAAAAGTGGGTCTTCTTTTAACTGAATTAACTGGAGATATTATCTGAAAAGGACTGACTCACTCATATACCAAGCAGGACAAATAATAATTCACTTTTCCTTCTTGTCTTCATTCATTTATTCAACAAATATTTACTGAACACTTACTATGTGTAAAGCTCGGTGCTTCTTTACCTAAAAATCTAGCAGCAAGTGTATGATAGAGAGCTACAATTCTCTCACACAGAGGGATAGCAGATCAGTGTTCATCCAAAGAGTAGATGGAGTTCTGGAGAGGAATGACAAGAGGCTTTGTGAGAGAGGGCAAATGCATAGATCCTTAG
This sequence comes from Cacajao melanocephalus, assembly GCA_963573385.1. Classification (NCBI taxonomy): domain Eukaryota; kingdom Metazoa; phylum Chordata; class Mammalia; order Primates; family Pitheciidae; genus Cacajao; species Cacajao melanocephalus. The sequence continues at coordinate 52,545 of CAUYLG010032699.1, read as the reverse complement.
AGGAAGGAGGGACGAGGACAGGTAAAGATGGCAAAGGAAGCAGCAAGACTCAGGCAGCAGAGGCACTCAGTGCAAAGGTATCCAGGAACAGTGAATACTGTAATGAAGGCTATGACTGAAAATGGGCTGGGTTAGGCTGTGAGGGGCTTTGAACATTATACCAAGGAGTTTAAGATTTACCCGCAGTCCAGTGGGTCTCAAAGTGAGATCCCCAGTCTACTAGCATTAGCTTTGCTTCAGACCCCATCCCAGACCTACTGAATCAGAATCTCTGGGGAATGGGGCTTAGACTTCTGTAGCTTAGCAAACCCTCCAGGCAGCGCTGATGCATGCTAAGGGCTGAGAACCAGTGCTATAGCCAGGCCTTCCAAATGGATGTGTGTACTGAGAATGAGTGGCAGGTGTGCTGGAGATAGATAGTGACCTTTGCAGTCCTCAGGGTGGCTAGCAGGGCCTGGGGAAGCTGGAGCTCCTGGGGTGACTGTCACTGGCACAAGCAGCCTCATTCTTATTCCTAGGGCACCTAGTTCTTTGAGCTGAAATAGTAGTGTTGTGCAGAGTAGGCCTGTGGACAAATTTGCCACGTGACCTGTTTTTGCATGCTCTCTCCCCACCAGCTAAGAATGGTTTACATTTTTAAAGGATTGTAAAGGAGAAAAGGAAGATAAAGGAAAAGGATTGGAAGAAATAGAAAGAGGAGGAGGAGAAGAAAATGATGAAGGAGGAGGAGGAGAAAGGAATGGAGAAGAGAGGGAGGAGGAGCAGCAGGGTGAGGGGTGGTATAATAGTATGCAGCCTGCAAAGCCTAAAATATTTACTGTCCGACTCTTTACAGAAAGTTTGCTGACCTCTGATGTAGACAAGGAGAAATTGTTTTTAAGAAGAGGAGCAATATATCCAAAGAACTCATTAGGGAGATTTAACATAATAACAGTATGCAGAAAAGACAAAATAAAAGGAGCTAGAAAGAGAAGCCAGATGTTCAGCACAGGTAAAGTGGTAAAGACTTAATGCAATACTCTTTGAATAGAAAGAAGATATGAGTCTGTAATCCTTATAGAAATGATATGCTTTAACTTTAAATTGACCCAACCACAATGCCACGGCAAGGTTCTCACCAGTTGAAGATATCATAGATTCTGTCAAGTTCAGCAATCTCTTGGGGTTTGGTTTAGTTTTGAAACAGTAAAACAATGCTGAGGACATGAACTCTGAAATCAGAATCCCCAGCCTGCATCTTCCAGGATGGAAAACCTTGAACACATTGCTTCTCCTATATTTGTCTCAGGTGTCCTCTTTATAAAATGGATATAACAGTAATATTTATGTCTTAGGATTGCTGTGAGAATTAAATAAGTTGGTAGAGACAAGAAACTTAGAACTTAGCAGGCTTATGTATGCACTCAATGAATTTTAGCAATTATGTGTTCATATATAAAAACTGGAATTAATTTTGCACCAACCTAATATATTTGCATCACATAGCCAGGAACAAATGCTAACGTAAATGAACAAATAATAGCTAACATTCACTTAGTACATGAGTCAATAGGCTCTAAGTTCCTTATCTCTATCAATATACTTAATTCTCACAACAATCTTAAAAGGTAAACCCCAAAATGCTTCAGAAATATATAGCTGAAGTCAACTTAACAAATCCTATCCAAAACAGGCTATGCTGTATGCAAGCTGTGTTAGGCTAGACAAAACAAAGTAACAAAACATACACCCCTGACCCTATGGAATGCCTAGTCTACTTTGCAGACTAAGTGAAGAATGCTACATAGATGATATCTGTAACAAAAAAAATGGAGTTTGTTTAAAAATAAGGGATTAAATGCATACTAGTTTTGTAATCTGAGACAAATATCATTAAAATTATTTAAAAGGTGCTGTAGCTATCATTTTCTTCTGTTTCTCAATGGGAAAATTGTGATTTTAATGAATGGAGCAGGAGTTAGAAAACAAGGAGTCTGGAAACTTGAAATCTTGAATTTAATATTGCATCTGAAACCATCAAGTTTTATATGCCCATACACACACACACACACACACACACACACACACACACACACATGCTAAGGTAAAATTAATTCATACTTGCACAGGAATATTCTTAATTCTAAATGGACATTTTTATTTTCACTTGTTCATATGCATGTATGGTATTATTCATAAGAAAATCAATTTTTAATAATGAACTCTAGTGCAGTTTAATACCTTACTCATTTTAGGATGAGTACATTAAAAAGAACATATTTTACATCTATATTTAGACGGTAATTTAGAAATGGTAAGATGGAATTCCAATGAAGCTGAGGGAAAAAGTCAAATATTCCATCAACATCCAAAGTCAAAGGATTTTGAAAAAAGGTTTTTTTTTTTTTTGCTGGGTGGAGTAGGGGTTCTTTATGTACTCTCTAAAAGATAATTTATAGGATCATAGCTATAGGAAAAACATGTGACTTGGAAAAAAATAGATTCCTGCTCTTCGTATAAACTCTCACTACAGATCGTCATAATATCAATTTTTTCTTCCATATGATATGAGATCAGGAAGATTTCATGTGTGTGTGTGTGTGTGTGTGTGTATGTGTGTGTGTACACCTCAGCTGTATATTTCAAGATATAATATCATCTAGTGGCTATTACTATTTACCTTCCAGAAATTTATTAAATGTGTCCTTGATCTTTCTGTTATTTTAAAATTCAAAATTACAGCTAATGGATTAATACTACAGCCTCTCAGTTTTGTACCTCCTTACAGGCTTAGTTCCCATTACCTTTGGAGCATCTGAGTTCTGAACAGGTTGGTGCATGTCCAACTCTGTGCTCTGAAAGCAAGAAACACCTGAAGGCGTGACGTTGCCACATTAGTAGGGCTGTCTGAGCCTGGCTTTGCCTAGAGGAAAGCTGAATGTTGTGAATTTCATATTCAGTTAGAGTAATATAAAAGTCCTTCAGGTCAGGGAAGGCTTCTGACAATCCCATGCATGCTTCAGCCTTTTCAACATGCCAATCCTAAACAGAAAAATAGACACCCACACAAGAAGCGATTACACTGCTGGTTGGCTTATGATGGGACGTGAATACAGGACTCAAAAAGACAAAAGTTGTATCATATGCAGAAAAGTTTGCCCAACCAAATTCAGCTGCCCAAAGCCAATGCTTCTTTGGTAAACCAAAGAACAGAGATTATCTCACACACTGCCCTTCTTTTTGCCCTTTCAGTTCTCCCTCATTCCTATTGCCTAATACGAATCTTTTTCTCACTCTCTGCATCATCCCACAGTCTCAGATGGAATGAGGACTCCCAGCTACACATCCTCCACATTCTCTGGGCTTATGTCGCTGTGAAAATACACCCAGCTTCCTTTTCTTCTATAAACCAATCTCAGCTCTCTGTTTTCTCTTTTTTTCCCTTGTATATCGTTTCTGAACTCAGATGCCTTGCTGCTTCCAAAGTGAACACAAACTCTTTTCCTTCCACCTTAGGCTTGACAATGAGCTCTAATGTTTAATGTCCTCTCCCTTATCCTACCCCATACATTTCAAGTATATTCTCCAAAAATTTTTCTGTATTTTAAGGTTTAAAAAATGCTGGCAGATAAGAATGAAACACATCAAACTATGTTTTTAGGTTAACAGTTATGTATTTATCACTTGTGCAAGGTAAAGTTGGCCTTTATACACGACATGATTCAATTGCAATATTTTACAGGCCAATGAAAACAGGATCAACCAACTGTGTTAATGCCTCTTATAAAGCATTTTGCTTTCAAAGATTTTTTTGCTCTAAAAGCCAAATGGTCATGCTCACACATTTAATGTCTTTTTTCCAAGCCTAATGTCTTTCTTCCAAGTCCTCCTCTAATTACTCATGTAAGGAACTACATTTCATCAGTACAGATATATACACCTCATTAAAAGACAAAAGATCCTGAACCTTTGACTTTTGTCCCATGATGTTTGCTGATAGATCTGAGAAAGGGTACAGGAGTCAAAAGGCACTTATTAAGAACCTCTACTGTGAAGAAAAACAACCTGTATTAAAGTGCTTAGTAGGTACTTAGAATTTTCTCCATATTATGCAATTACTGTCTGGAACAGTGATTTGTATAGAAATCACCAAGTTATCTTTGCAAAATGCCAATCCCAGTTTAATATGAAACCTGAGATAATTTTTAAGAAGTTCACAGGTGTGGACCACATCTGGAGTAGCAAGAGTCTAGAGTGAGCACCAGTGGTTACTTGAAAAGCACATTTTAAAGTCATATATTAAGCATGGAAAATGGTTCCAGCCATCCACAAAAATCAAAGACACGTTGTCTACAGTAATAGATGGTTAAATTGGTCAGCAAAGCACACACAGTCCTGCTGTTGGACACTGAAAATTCTTCCCTCTCAATGTGGTAGTTTTTAGGGACAAGAGCCTGCAAAATGGAACAAAGAGTAAAAAAGGAAGGTAATGAATATCATAAATAGAAAATAAATGACAGATCCTACTCTGTAGGGAGCCAGAGTAGCATACTTGCTCGGGATCAGCAGCAAGGCTGCTGTGAACTTTTGTTGAACTTCAGGGAAGTGAAATCACAGTAGAAGTATGTGTGTCTTGGAGAGAACAGATGGGCCTAGAGAGATAACCAGTTTTCGCTGACCTTGCTGCAAGATAGTTTTTAGCTGAAGTATATTAACTGAAGTATGAGAATAATAACCATGGGCTGTTCTAAGTAACTGCACCCTCCCTCTGCTATGTGCTTTGTGAACATATAAAATAAAGCACCCTTAGGCCGAGGTCGGAGAGACTGACATCCTCACCTTCCAGACCACCTGGCCCACCCAGCTTTCTGTTTCTATGTCTGTGCCTGTGTCCTTCTTTATCCCCCGCTGTTCCCTCTTAAGTCCTTGAACCCTTGTGCAGCACAGGATGTGATGCACACCAGACTACTCCAGTGGCCAGAGGCAACCTAGCCTAGTGGTTTTGAGTCAGACTCCCTCAGACTTCATATCTGGGTTCCTCCACTTACTAGTTGCCTGACCTTACACAAATTATTTTACCTTGCTATGCCACACTTCCTTACCTATAATAAGGAATAATAATGTCTTACAGAGTAGTTGTAGAAAGTAAAAGAGATAATGTAAGATAATATCATGCACTAGTATGACTACAATAAACTAAAACTACGTAATTATACTCTTTAATTGTTAGAGATAAAAATATATCAACTTGAGATGCAAAGGAAGCTCTCCAACCTTTGCACACATTAAGCAAATTACCTAGAAATTAATTAATATTATTAAGGGATAAAAAGATTCAACTAGAGCTTTAAACATAATGTTGGCCCATATATAGAAACTGTATCTTAAATATTGACAGTGCATTTAAAGAATTAAGAATGTAATAATGCAGGACATTATTAGGTGTTTGCTCTTTTGACTTTAAAATATACATTGTCTTTATTGTCTGGGACTTGTACTAAATGGTAGATAAGCTTTGCCGTATTTAGAAAAGCAATTAAGTAGAGAACAGAAGGCTTAATATATTATAGCTTACAAAGGAAATACATGTTTTATATCTAAATTATATTTCTAAATGTAAAAATGAACTTTTATATTTAAAATACAGCATTTGAAAGCTTTTTGATATTAGATGGAAATTTATCATGTAATCATACATAAAGTAAAAAATTCAGGCCGGGGGCAGTGGCTCACGCCTGTAATCCCAGCACTTTGGGAGGCCGAGGCAGGTGAATCACTAGGTCAAGAGATCAAGACCATCCTGGTCAACATGGTAAAACCCTGTCTCTACTAAAAATACAAAAATTAGCTGGGCATGGTGGCGCACGCCTGTAGTCCCAGATACTTAGGAGGCTGAGGCAGGGGAATTGCTTGAACCCAGGAGGCGGAGGTTGCAGTGAGCTAAGACTGCACCATTGCACTCCAGCCTGGGTAACGAGCGAAACTCTGTCTCAAAAAAAAAAAAAATTCAGCTAAGTGTCGTGTGTTTGATAACCAGCTAAGTTTTTCCATCTTCTTCTGGAACTCATTGGCTTCACAGAGACACAGCTTAAGGGCTAACACATACCATGCCAATTACTCTTAATTCAATTAATTGAGACTCACTAGATCTTTATCTTGACTCAACACTCTTTGCTTCTTTATTATTCTCTGGTGTTGCCTTATTCACATTGCTCTTCTTCACAGAGCTTTTCCTTCTGATGTGCTTCTGCCCAGCCCCACGTGGATGTTGTAGAAAGAAAACGAGGTGCTGGAGAAACCTAGAACTAAATCCAATGTGGAGTCTGCTAGTGGAGACCTGCATGGCCTTGGACAAAGCTTATTCTCTGAGATGTGGTTTCCTTTGACATAACAATACCTTATTGTTAGGATTTGAGATAATATTGTTAAGCATTTACATGGAGGCTGCACATGGAAAATAGGCAATGTTTGTAAACTTTTGTTTTTATTTATTAAATGCCAACTGATGCACCACTTAGTCTTGAAAGCTTTGAAGACAGAATCAGTTTTTTACCTCCTCAAATATCCATTGGTGCATTTTATTTGCAACTGGTTACTTTTTTATGTGGCATCCTAGTTATTATGTATAAATTATAGTCTGTGTAGATTTTCTCCTTTATGAGACTTGAAATTTCTAGAGGAAAGGTTTCCATATTCATATATGCACCATGCTTCCAGTCAGGAGCTTAAGAATAGTAGGTATAATAATAAGTAATTCAATAAGTATTTCTTCAATAGAGCAAAAAGCACTTTCTCACAAAACTCATATCAATTTTTAAGTTGGTCTCCTTTAGGTTTTCCCCAATTTCTCCAACTTTTCAATGCTCCACTAAATTGAATTACATAAAACACCAAATGTTTCACAAGGTTTTCCCTCAAATATGATTTATTTAGCAATCACATGTAATAAGAGAAACAGAGAAATACACCATAATAAAAACACAAGAATTGTAGGTTGTAATGTTAAAAATTAAATAAAAGAGGTTTTGGTTAAATGAAAAGGCATATAAACTTGCAGGATATATATGTTGGGGAGCTGAGGTTAAAAATGCAAAGCAAGACATTCAAGGTGCAGCAGCCTAACTCATCAATCCCTCTCTTCAGATGGGCTCAATATTAATGTTTGCAGAAGGGATAGGCACAGATACCCTCCCCTCTGACTTTCTATTAATTAGTGCTAAGTAGTAGCTGTCTTACAGAGAGGCTAACAAGGGAAGGAAGAAATATAAAAGCTTAAAAGAAAAAGAAAGAGAAGGAGGGAGTGTAGCAGATAGAGATTAGGAAAGTAAATACAGCAGCAGTGTGACAATTCTTGTGAAGGAGTGAAACTGTTTTTGTTCTGCACTCTCTCTGGAAATTTGGTCACAGTGCTTTATAAGTTGCAAAACCTGGAAAATTAGGTTAAATCCCATGTACATAAATTGATGAATTCTTTATATTCTATTATTTTAGTAATAAGGTCTTATAGATCTTAAAATATTAATAGAAACAAAGAGGATATGCTTCGTATGACATTTGAGAAGTAGTATTTATATTTACTCCTTCTTTGAGAGATTCTGTAGCTTTACGGAAAACAACTGGCTCAAATAGGAACAACAGTAATTAGACTCTCCAGATAGATTCTATTAAATGCACAATATTTTCTAGCTGGTAAATGCCTTGTTTTAAAAAGATATTCAAAGCAGTAGTTACAGTCTCTCCATAAATAGAAATAAAATCCATTTGAAAGGATAATAAATCATCATGATGTACATATCTATAAATGTTTTCCCCCAGCATGTTATTATAGATCAATCTTACTGCTTACATTTAAAATATCAATTACATTGTAATGTCTATGATACAATGCAATTATTTAGCTGTGTTTTGCATGAGATTCTGGTGAAACTAAAGCTAAGGATCTATTCACAGAGCAATTAAAAGCATTTTATACAGCCTACACCCAAATATATCTTAAATTACAATGAATGATGCATACTAAATATGCATATAGAATATGGCTTACACATTAAGAGAGATCTAAGTTATGAGTTATAAAATCTCACCACTTAGGCTTAAAAGCTTCTGAATGTATCCTTTTCTAAAATATTGCTTAGCATTGTGGAACCCAGGAGTGAAGCAGGTGCAGCAGAAAACTTGTTAGGATGGATGGATCCTCCTTTGCATGATTTAATTGATGGCTACTCTTGATTCTTTCCATCCAATTTCTACCTTTCACAAAGACAAATTCACTAAAGCTCACAATCACTGCAATGCTTGTACAGTGAAAAGTTACAACATCTAATTGTGCTTGAGCTTTATTGTCAGCTAATAATACATAAAGGTAGTTTTTCAGCTTTGAGCAAAGGAAAGACTTTGCACATGCTCATGCAAAACACGACAAGGAAGCAGGGCCTCTGAGGGCCGCAGTTTGTTTCTGTGTAGTAAAATATAAAAGTCACATCAAATAATGTTATCTGTACAGAAAAATGTGGGCTTTCATTTTCATAGACATTTTTGAACACACATAGACATTCTTGTCTCTTATTTCTTGGCTGGTAATATGTTTTGTTACATCCTGATGGGATAAACACCCCACAGGCAAATTTCATTTTCCATTCCAGTGACTGTCTCCACCAATGGCTGATGGTCCTATCATGAACTGCAGATAGCATGTGACTTGCTTGTAACCACACCCGTGGAGGTGAGGCATTCGTGCTTTGAAACCATGGGGATGGACACAGGCTGGTCCATGGGATTCAGAGAAGGGTTTCACTGCTATTTCTTAGCATGAGAGTTTACAATGAAGTGTTCATCAGGTCACCTAGCTGGGGTTCTGATGCTCCATTGTTGGATTGTAGCATTGCTCTGGCACTTTAACCAACTCCTTGGCAGTCCCACCTGTCATTTTGCTCCTATGCCTTTGAAATAAGGACAATCTAAATAGTCCATTCCCCAGCACTGCAAAAAGATTTTTTTTCCATAATTTTGTTTTTGCTTCCTTTTATTTAAGACCTTGAAAAATTATAGTTATAGCACTCTGTGTAAGACAGTGCAAGGAAGTAAATTTTAAATTGTTTCATCTTCTGCACATGCATTGCACAATCATTACAACTGGGTTCAGAGCAGAAAAATTAAAAAGTGTCCGACTTTTGTCTCAAAAATTTATCTGGCTTGATTGAAGAAGACCAAATTGTGGAGGGAAAACAATGGCAGAAGCCCTGGCCAAAAACTCTGATAAGAACTTGAGTGTATTTATTTGGCAAGAGTTACTAGCTCAAACTTTATGTTCTTCTTAATTCCTTGTATAGGAGTCAATTAAAATGGACCAATCCAATTCTATGTTGAAAGAGGAGCTATAGCTTTGCGGAAGGTTGAGAATTTATGATGTTTTCATGCTGTTTTCATTGTCCTGAAATAAAATCCAAATGAAAATGTACATCAGAGAAGAAGGAGTGGCTAGTGGTTGGGCAGGCTGGTCAAAGAGTACAAAATTTCAGTTAGATAGAAGGAATCAGTTCAAGAGGTCTACTGTAAAACGTGGTTACAGTAGTTTAGAAACAATGTATCATATTCTTGAAAACAGCTGCTAAAAGAGTAGATTTTAAAAGTTCTCCCCACAAAAAGAGTTGAGCATGTGAAGTAATGCATATGTTAATTAGCTTGATTTAGCCATTCCACAATTTCAAAAAAAACATGTTGCACACCATTTTTATTTGTGAATTCAAAAATAAACAAATAAAAAGAAAAGAAAACATGGAAAGAAGGTCATCATTTACTCATATACAGATATCAATTACAATGTGGCAATTCACATTGCAGTTTATATACCTTGTCAAAAATAAGGGCTTTCTCAGCATATATAATAGATAGTGGCTTTCTATCAGTTGGAATTTCTCTTCCTATTTCTACTCTGGGTGTGTGCATGTGTGTTTGGATGTACATGTGTGTTCAATCCCAGTAAAAACTTTGGTTCTCTAGATCAGATAGGCATTTGGACTGGCAGGTAGTGTAAATGAGTTAAGTGAGCCTGTGTGAGTGTAAGACAACTAGACTTACAGGGACTAGAGTGAACTAAAGAACATAAACTCTGTCTACAGACATTCCAAAAGATACTTTAAATCAGTGTGAAAGTCAAGGCAAATCTACTGACTAAATACATCCCACAAATCATCAATTTTTGATCTCTTGTTAGATCATACACTCTATGTTAAAGAGCAGGCATTGGTCGTGATAGGGAACACTTTCCTCCCAGTGAGTAACAGGCTTGCTTTTAAAATGCCAGAAAGATAATGTGATAAATGATATGCCATTTTAAATAATAAAGCAGCCTGGTATTATATATCCAACCATTCTATTTTATTTTCTTTAATAAAAACATAAAAAATTTTAAACAAAATGAAACACTTTCATGTACTAAAATGTCTTAGAAATGGGTGAAATTACACAACAATGTGAAAAGTAGATTTCATGGGCTTTTTTCTTGTTCTAAGTGTAGTGTTGCACATTGATTTATAAAGTTTCAACACGGTACAGACTTAATCAGAGCTCAATATTTTTTGGGAAAGTGCCTCACAGTGGGACCTACACATTGTGAACAAAGCAAGCAATGGCTTTCAGAGACATGGCCAGGCTACCATAATAGCTACACTTTCTGTGATGGTGGCCAGCAAAAGAATTAGCGATTAGTCACAAAGAAGGTGTGCTGAATTTGCAACAGGAAGCCTGCAAGCCAAATCTGACCCTCAGACATATTTTTTTCTTGTCCACAAAACATTTCAAAAAACTTTGAGCCAACAGGAAAAATTGGAAGAGTTTACATTAAGAACCTCTCTTAACCACTAGGAACATCTCGCAGCACTGGGCCCTCATTCTTTCAGAGTGAAGATGTGCAAGAGCCCAAGAGTGGCCAACTGTAGACTTCAGGCTGGGTATGCTGTGTCCTCTCTGTTTCCAAGACTGATCACTGCCTGTTGTCTCCTAGACACCATGCATGAGTCACAGTTGCCAATTGTCACCCCTCCTGTTGTTTTTAGACCTTGCCCACTTCCCTCATTTAAAGGACCTACTTGTTTTTGGAAGGCATGTGAATTTCTGTCTGAAGTTTGAGTAAAGATATTCCAACAATTAAACTCTGCACCCATTAACTTTGAGATAATTCCTTTAACATGTATTGCAGGACTGTATCAACTCAGTTGCAGCAGACTTCTATTGAGGTTATGTAATTAGTAAACATACAGACTTTATAAGGTGCTACTGAAGACCACATTTCCTGGAAGACTGAGCACCAAAGGCAGGGCTTTCTCAAACTGTGAAAAAAGCTGAATAATTTAATTGGCCTTGACAGTAAAAAAAATTGCTAAACCGTCTGCTAGGGTTTAAATATTACAGTTAGTTTGAGGGGGCCACAAACTGTTCTGGCTGTGGGGTCTTTTTAGCTGAAAAATTAAAAAAGATACTTCATTAACTGCCAAGTGAATCACATCAAAACCTTTTGCTGATGAAATATCAGTTTCTTACTTACCTATATACATATATATATATATGCACACACAAGCACATATATATATATATATATATGCATATAAATTGCCTTAGGTATTTTCATACAATGAACATTATTTTTACAAATGTATTAGTAACCTCTTATCTACACACAATTTTTTGAAAATTTTCATAAATATTCAAGATCCATTATCATAAATGTCTGGGAAATGCTGATCCTAAAATTTTGTTTTGATGATATCTGGTGAATACTGGCTTGGAGATGACCTGTAGGAAAGTATCTTGCTTAATTTTGTTTTACTTGGTTTTCTAAAGACATACATTTGCCAACGAAACTCTGTTACTTAAAACATCTATAAATCTTCCACTAAATTAGTTTTCCCTAAAATATACTTCAGGGGCTTTGCTGTGTATCATGAGAACACAAGGACTCTTCTGAAGTGATCATGGGCTCTAGAGGTAATAAATTTATAGTTTGAATAGACAATGGGAGAGGAACTGATATAGCATATAAAACAATATAATTGTTAAACATAGAGAGGGGTTTTCATTGCCGAATAGTCACTTTAAATTGATTTCTTCCCAAGCTTTGTAAACAAAATAGGGATCACACTCACTAACTCTGGAATTGTTGAGAAGATTAAGTGAGATATTATATGCAAGATGTTCACCATAGTGCCTGACACTTCATTGTTGCTATTAATGAAACTATTCTTATGAATAAAAGACAGTCTTACAACTAGCTGTCTTTGTAACTCAAGAATATTGAGGAAGAAATTATTTTAAAAGTGAATCACCTTTTAACTCTTTCATATCTAAAGTAACAGCTGTGGAACTAATAACATCTCTAAGCTTTGGAATACTACCCTCAGCATTTTCTCTTGCCTCCAACACACCACCCCAACAAGTGTGTTTTGTTCTTGGGTTTTGTTCTTTACATCTTTCTCTTTTTAGTAGATATTAAGACATCCTCATTGTAAATTCACATTCCTCCTTTATAACTGCCTACATATTTGTTAGCAGTTCGTGACAGGGGTTCTCAATTTTAGTGGACAGAAATATCAGCAGACTGGCTTATCAAAAATTCAAATTTTCAAGGCATCACTCCCAGAGTTAATAATTTGGTAGGTTGAAAACAAGCCCTGAAGCTGAATTTTTAAAATGAGAACCACAGATGCACATGTTTACAGATTTTAACAAACATGATAGATACTTGCATTGTTTTAATTACTGGGTATAAACATTCATATTTTTACATGAAATAAAACAAGAAATCAGTCTAAAACATTCATACATGAATGTTTAGAAATCAGTCTAAAACATTTCCTACCTGATGTGGAAAAAGAAATGAGGATTAAATATTCCATGAACTTTGTTATTATTATTATTATTATTATTATTTGAGATGGAGTCTCACACTGTCTCCTGGGCTAGAGTGCAGTGACATGATCTCGGCTCACTGCAACCTCCCCCTCCCTGGTTCAAGGGATTCTCCTGAGTCAGCCTCCCAAGTAGCTGGGATTACAGGTGCCCACCACCATGCCCAGCTAAGTTTTTGTATTTTTAGTAGACACAGGGTTTCACTATGTTGGCCAGGCTGGTCTCAAACTCCTGACCTCATGATCTGCCTACCTTGGCCTCCCAAAGTGCTAAGATTATAGGTGTGAGCCACCACACCCAGTCATTTTTTTTTTAAAGGATGAAAATTTCAAACCCAGTAAATACATTTTTTTGTTGACTAATAAATTAAGAACTCTTTGAAAAGGTAAATATTTAAAGTTTACCTGTTAAGGTTTTGTCTCAAAGGATTGATGACAGAGATTTTTTAAAAAGTCCAGGAGGGCATTTAAATAAGGTAATTTCATCTCTAATGGTATTCTGCAAATCATTTATTTTAGAAGTTAAGTTTCTTGTCTATAAAATAAAATTACCTCTCATGTTTAAAATAACAGAAGTCTTTAAGGTGTTTCAGGCCTATGAATGTGTCTCAGCATGTTTTTCTTCAGCATTTACGAAGTCTTCAGAGTTTGTATGAAGATCAGATTCACCTAAAAATATAAGGAAACAAAAACAAAACAAAATTAGGCTTTAGAAAAAACTAATAAGGTTAGGAGACTGAGGCGCTTTGTAAAATGTTGAAGACTGGATTTTGTGGCATATTTTTTCAAAGATACCAAACATTTTCCTTTCAGCCTGTGGATCTACAGAGCATAACAAGCTATCTTCTGGTAGTTACATAACTTTCTCAAGCTGCAATTTAATCTGGGAATACAGAAATAAAATCGATGAAACATGTTTAAACATCTATTAAATCCCATGTAAAAAATCATAATTTTTTCTGAATATTTTTAATTGGAACAAATCCCTTTAAATAAATCTTCTTATGATTGATGTCTTTTACCATATATTGCTTAGTTGACATGAATTTAAACAAATGAGTATGAAAGGATAGCAGTGTTTAAGATAAGATGCAATCTGTCAAGACAAACTAATTTGGAATCACTCAGTTTCCATATCAACTTTGAAGAAAAAATAAAATATTAGCATGGGAAATCTTTCAACATTTCTGGGAGGTTGTAAAGAATCTAGGAAAATAGAAGTATAAAGCAAAATGTATAGATAAAAGTGTCTTATTACATAAGTAATGAAGTAAACAAAAGTAACAGAAATTAATTTTTGAGTCAATTACTTAAAATATCTTGATATTTCAGGAAATAGTCATACAATGGAATATTCTTTGTGTCTGAAATTTGAGTAAAAATATTCTAACCATTAAACTTTGTACCAATTAACTTTGCTATAATTCCTTTAACATATATTATAGGACTGTATCAACTCAGTTGCAGCAGATTTTTGTCTGAAATTTGAGTAAAAATATTCTAACAAACTTTGTACCAATTAACTTTGTTATAATTCCTTTAACATATATTATAGGACTGTATCAACTCAGTTGCAGCAGATTTTTGTTGAGGTTAAGTAATTAGTGAACATACAGAATTTATAAGGTGCTATTACAAAGCTAATTTGTCTTTAAAATATGGAGAGTGGGGACTGAACTTCTTAGTCAAGATCAAAATGTCAGGTAGTCTCATTACTTTCCTGATCATTCTTAGAGAACTAAAAACATCCTGTGATCACAGTAAGTTGCCAAAATCTCAAATCAGACAATAGAAGGTCTGGTCCCGTGTAATACACATTGTCAAACAAAGATAAGACTCCTTTTCCACCTTGGGTTTGTTATAGAACCCAGAAATGGTGCATGTGTGTGTGGAGCGGGGTGGGGTGTATATGGCTGATGTTTCTCTCATTTCTTGTTTCCTCTCCCTCCACTGGCTACTTTGGACTCCTGAGCAGGGGAGAGAAGAAGGCTAAGAGGAGCAGCAGCACTGTGGGATGGCTTTGCACTCACTAGACCTGGCAGGTGTATACAGTTGCCTTTATTTTATTTTCTGTGATCACAATCATGGACTCTAAACAGACTTCTTGCCAAGGACTCTGGCTTTTCACTGGCTTGGTAAGACCCATGAATCTCTGGCCTTTTTTTTTTTTTTTTTTTTTTTGAGATGGAGTCTTACTCTGTCACCCAGGCTGGAGTGCAGTGGCATGATCTCAGCTCACTGCAAGCTCTGCCCCATCCTGCCAGGTTCAAGTGTTTTTCCACCTCAGTCTCCTGAGTAGCTGGGATTACAGGCAACTGCCACCATGCCTAGCTAATAGCTAATATTTGGATTTTTAGTAAAGACAGGGTTTCACCATCTTTGCCAGGCTGGTCTTGAACTCCTGACCTTGTGATCTATCCACCTCAGCCTCCCAAAGTGCTGGGATTACAGGCATGAGCCACTGTGCCTGGCCAAATCTCTGGCTTCTTTACAATGTCCACAGCCCCTGGAAATTTGCTGGCATATTTTCAGCTTCTGTCTGCTGAGGTCCCATCACCCTTCCAAATGTGAGTGGGTACAATTAGCTCACATGACACACTCTTGAGGCATTTGTTTCCATGAACGACTGAAAAAAAAGCTGAAACCTACATTGCCTTCTCTCCTTTGGCTCACCTGCCACCATTTAACTCTTTAGATCTCTCAGGTAGGAACTAGATTCCATTCTCAATATACTCTTAACTTCAATTTCTCCCAGGGTCTTGGTAAAGCTCTTTTTCCTTGATTTGAGGTGAAGAAGGAAAGATTCTATACTTTTCCCAATAGCAGAGATTTCTTTAAAGGAATCCTTTTCACAAATCTTTTTTTCAAGCTTAGTAACCTGACGCTTTCATTTGTTTGAATTGGGTAAGGGTTTTATACAGCTTATTACTGACTTTTGAATCTTCTTTGAAATTCTCGTCTCACAAATCAGTTTTTTTTTTCTGACATTTATCATGCTAGAGGAGTCCTACATTTTTCATGTTAGAGTCCTGGCTTAAAATTCTGATTTAATATTCTGTAACTTAAGACTAGATTAGAACAGAACAAAACAGTCTAGAATAGAACAGAACAGAGTAAAAGGAACAGACTGAATTACAAGAAAGGAATAGAAGTAATTAATTCACTGGTTCTCAAAAATTTTTAGAGAACTTTTTTTTGAGACAGAGTTTCGCTCTTGTTGCCCAGGCTTGTGTGAGATGGCGCGATCTCGGCTCACTGCAACCTCCGCCTCCTAGGTTCAAGCAATTCTTCTGCCTCAGCCTCCCAAGTAGCTGGGATTACAGGTGCCCGCCAACCATGCCCAGCTAACTTTTGTATTTTTAGTAGAGATGGGGTAACATCACATTGGCCAGGCTGGTTTCTTAACTCCTGACCTCAGGTGATCCATCAGCCTTGGCCTCCCAAAGTGCTGGGATTGCAGGGGTGAGCCACCACACCTGGTCTAGAGAAGTTTTTAGAATGGGGAAAGGACATCAAGGTCCATCCAGCACCAAATTATTTATCTTTTTTTCTAGTGGATAAAGAAATCAGCAGTAATAAAAGAGTAAAAGAAAAACAAAGAAAGTAATCAAATGGTAACAAGCCAGCAATTATAAAAAATAACAAATCCCCAAATCATATATATATTATACCCAATAGAAATTCTGTACATGTGATTAGCAACAATTAAGAACTCTGAGGAAAGAGTTTTGTAGCACTGAAAAAGGGTCTTCCTTGAAAACTAAAAATTCCAGCTTTTTTCAGGGGTAGACACACAATTGCCAAGCAATTTTATGACAGCCAGATATTAGAGTCCTCTGCAAATCCAAATTACATTACTTTTAGTTGATAAATCTTTAGTTGTAGAAGCTTTCACAATTAACTTGGGCAATACTAGTTAGTGACCCTTAGTACTTCATAAAAAAAAGTATTATTCTGACATATCATTCTCCCATAAAGAGGAAATAATTTGCATTTTCAATCTATTAAAGATCGTCTTAGATGACCTTCATGGCCCAAGAGTGGATCATGTAAAAGGCTCTGAGAATCACCCATATACCAAGATTCCAAATGGTTTTGAATCATAGGCTCCTCCTGTAGTCTGGTGAAACCTATGCCCACCTTTCCAAAATATAGTTATCAACATATGTAAGTAAACCTAGTGATGTGTGCATTAAATAAAAAGGGCTAATTGAAGGTCTACTATCTATGTAGGTTTGAAATAATAATATCAAATGATACTTCAAGGTTGCTATACTAAACTTAACCGTATAATAAGTACATAATAAATAAATATATATTTTTTCTATTGATGACAAAAATACCATAAATGTTGGTGTGTATTGTTTCCTACAGATGAAGGAAATGATAAATTTCAGTTAAAGACTAGTAAAAAGAAATCCTTCTCTAAGTATCCTGACCCCAACTATATAACCCTGGATTAAAACTTGATCTAGTCTAACTTCAATTTTCAGGCAAGAAATAGGCCCAGAATAATCAGTTGACTTTTCTCAACACAGATCATAAATAGATAACCTGAAGTCAAAATGGCTGGCTTTTAATTCACTGGCACTTCAAGAAGACCAGTAACGTGACCTTTGAATTTCATTTTACTGAAAGGATTTGCAAGGTCATATATATAGAAAGCCACTTATTAGGAATGAATGCAAGTGGCCTGTTAAAGAAAGTGCATATAAACTTGTTTGTCAGCCAGGAAAAAGAGTGAAAATAAAGGACCATAAATAGTTCTGTTCATTTCAAAGAGTTTTATGTGATCATTCCAACCAGTTTCAATTCTAACAAAAGTAATTTGTAAAACGGTAGAAATGTTATGGGTTTGCTTTATAAATAGTCTCAGTTCTTCAGGGAGCAGGGAGAGGATGGTTGTAATAGGAGAGACAGACCTACCAAGACAAACAGAAGTCCTCAAAATTTAGCTAATCCAGGCTTTTAGATTACAATTTGAGGTCACTTTCATCATATTAGAATCATTTGTTACACTCCTGGTGGTGTAAATAACACTGGCAGGGAATTACGCCAAGCACACTATCAAGAGGATATTAGGGACTTTTGTTTTCCAGTCAGGGTTTCACTATCATCTGAGAAATAACCTGTTAGGATAAATTATTATACAATTGAAAATATAACAATAATACTCAATACTTTGTGAACATCTACTAGGTGGCAGGCACTATTCTAAGTGCTTCACTCACCTCACTTATCTGAATCCTTACAGCAACCTTATTATGATTATTATTATTATTTTAAGATGAAGTTTCACTCTTGTTGTCCAGGCTCGAGTGCAATGGCATGATCTCAGCTCACTGCAACCTCTGTCTCCCAGGATCAACCCATTCTCCTGCCTCAGCCTCCCAAGTAGCTGGGATTACAGGCACCCACCACCATGCCCAGGTAATTTTATTTTTTTGTATTTTTTGTAGAGATGGAATTTCATCGTGTTGGCCAAGCTGGTCTCAAACTCTTGACCTTCAGGTGATCCACCTGTCTCGGCCTCCCAAAGTGCTGGGATTACAGGTGTGAGCCACCATGCCCAGCCTCCCTCACAGCAACCTTATAAGGTAGGGTTGAACAAGTGTGGAAGCTGAGACACAGCTTGAAAGCTATCTGCCCAAAGTCTTCAAGGGGCTGGATCCTTCTGACAAATGCCAACCAAAATCTTGACCTCTAGTTCAACTGTTTCCCAAGCTCAATCATGAGTAACCTACCCTCACCAATTCTGCCATATTCATATGCCACCTATCCTCTCACTTGCATAATATTTTTCTTTAAATAGACTTTAAATATACTCCTTTTTTATTGTACTTTAGATTCTGGGGTACATGTGTAGACCATGCAGGATTGTTGCATAGGTACATAGATGGCAATGTGGTTTGCTGCCTCCGTCCCCTCATCACCTATATCTGGCATTTCTCCCCATATTATCCCTCTCCAACCTCCCCACCCCCACTGTGCCTCCACTAACCACCTCCCCCAGCAGACCCCAGTGTGTCTCAGGATAAAAATCAATGTGCAGAAATCACAAGCATTTCTATACACCAGTAACAGAGTAACAGAGAGCCAAATCAAGAGTGAGCTCCCATTCACAATTGCTACAAATAGAATAAAATACCTAGGAATACAACTAACAAAGGATATAAAGGACCTCTTCAAGGACAAATATATTCCTTTTGAAAAAATTAGTTTTGTTCTAAGTAGTAATTTTCCCACAACAGAAATAAACTTGATGTTCTTTTTGTATTTTTCTAATATATCAAATCTATAATAGAAAGATCATTTCTCATGTAGATATAAAAACCACAATTATTTAATTTAGTAGCTTATTTTGCACTCATTATTTTTGACTTATCTAGCCCAAGAATCCCTCCCTGCATGTGAGCAGGAAAATCATTGTTATGATTTTCATTTTAGAGATGAGAAAGCCATGATTAGGGGGGTAACTGACTATTCCAAGGCACCACACTCTAGGTGAATTTGGGAGATAGAATCACAAGCTATTACTCAGAGCAATGCTCTAGTTAATTTTTTATATTTACCAGCAATAGTACATGGTGTTTCAAACATACCACAGAATTGGTTTGTGCAGTCTTTTCAACAGCGATACTGAGTAACACTGCATTCTTATTTCTTCATGAGAAGAATATTACCTTTGCTATATATCAGTATTTCCTTAAGCAGGCACATCTCTAAGTTGCTTCAGTTTTATTTTTAGACAATTTATATAGTTTATATTGCAGATAACTAGAATAAATTGGTGATCAAATTCAAAGTTACAGTCATAGGAGAAATGCAATGTAGGATGAATCAGATATTCTGTTTTTAATTGGTGTTTTGGCATCTGTATAATGTAGTTTGCCTTACACGCTGGGAAAAAGAAATCTGTTTTAATACTAGGGGAAATACTTTCTCTATTTTTTCCTCTCAATTTTAATGCATTTGGAGAATAAGCAGTTGTATGTTTTCTTTTACTTTGTTGTATGCCTGAAGGTAACCATAAGAGAAGAGAGGACTGCACACTAGGCAGAAAAAAAAAAAAAAAGAAGGCTGAAAAAGAAAATTCCACTTAATTCCCAAATGTGCTAGCTGCAACCCTGTAAAACTAGAAGAAGTAATACCTTATTCCATAAAGTGTTACATAAGATACAAATCAAGATATAGGTAAATTATTTACTGGTTCGCTAAAGAAAAACAAAAACCTCTGATTTTGAGGAAAATACAACAGTTTACTTTAGCAAGGTCTAGACTTACACCCAATGTGTATGTGCTAGGCATCTAGATATGTAGGGAGTTTTATAGGTAATCTATGGAAAATGAAAAATTTATATGAACATTAGTCTGCAAATCAGTGAAATTCTACTCAACTTGGGGAAGCTAATACCTTGTCAAATGCCCAGAGATGTTAGTGTTTAAGGTCCACTGAAAGAGTTTAACAATGTGGGAGATAGTTGAATTGGCTTTTTGAAAGAGTTGTCTAAAATTGGGTGTATAGGTTGTGTATGTTTTGGTGGCACGCAGGTAGGAGTATGTTCTTAGTGAAGGGATGAGGAGGTATGGTGGAGTCTGATCAAAGGCAAGAGCTTGAAAAGAAAAAGATGTGCCACGGAAGAAATGAAGCCCAGTTGAGAAAACGACTGAGCTCCTACCCACTGGCTGAAGCAATTATTTCTCCATCAGAGTGTCATTCTTTTCTTTTTTATGGCAATACACATTTTATTTATCCATACCAATTAACAGACATTTGGATTTCTTCCAGTAGTTAATTATAGTGTTAACTGTACTAACTGTAATTGTATTATAGTAAATACAGTACAGCATTTAGCTTTTATGAATAATGCTACTATCAAGGTGGGTACAAGTTTTTGTATGAACATGTGTTTTCAGTTTTCTTGGGTGTGTATCTAGGATTAGGATTACTGTAACATGCTAACTCTGTGTTTAACTTTTTGAGGTGTTGCACAACTGCTCTCCAAGGTGAATTCACCATTTTACACTCCTACCAGAGTGTATGAAGGTTTCAATTTGTCCACATCCCAGAGTGTCATTCTTTTAAAGGAAGGCTCTGACACCTATTAAAATGCTATTATTCCTATAAGGGATCTTTGTGACTGAATTGCAGATCTTCTTTAAAGAAAGCAGGCTCTGAGAGCAGGAATAAGATAAAAATGTACGGGCATTGATTGAAGGTAGAGAAGTAGGGGTGGCAATGGAGAGAGAAGCTCTGGAGTGGTGAAGTTAAAACCATTGAAATCACTTTATCTCTTGTAAAGAGTGGCAGGAACCAGCCATGGAAATTATCAAATTTGGCTCTTAGAGGCAAGTTGATGCGAGAGGCAACATGGGGCTGCTCTCTTTTCTCAATTAGGATGAAAAGATTAGATAAAAATTGAGTCTAATGTTGGAGACACTGAAAGGTAGGAGGTCCGGAGGCAAGTGAGGGATAAGAAATTACTTAGTGGGTACAATGTACTGTATTCAGGTGATGGCTGCACTAAATCCCAGATTCACTGCACAATATATCCACATACCTAAACTGCAGCTGTGTGCTCTAAATCTATAAAAAATAAAGTTGATTGTGAGAGATGTGCCAAAAATTCATATTTTCTTTATCTTTTCTAAATGGAACAAATTAAGCATAGAATGTACCTTTTAAGTATCTAAGTGAGTTTCAAAAGCTAGAACTTGGAAAAAATAATTTGTAAAATGAAGCAAACATTTTGGCTTTAAGTACTCTGAATAAAATATTCTGGTTAATTGAGTTTTCTATGTGAGGCTGGACTAAGAAAACAAACCAAACAAACTTTAACTGCCTTTAGTTAAAATGTCAGCACATAAATCCATTTATGTGCCTCAATGGAGAATGCTGAACATGATTGAACTTGTTTTGATGATGACAATACTGTAAAAACAAAAACAAAAAATCCCTAGGTGCATTGCTCTGAACATAAACCATTAATTCTCACTCTCCTATACATGTACACTAGACATATATATGTCAAATAAACATGTATCATTCATCTTTATCATGAATGCCTCTAGGAAGTTGATATGGTTTGGCTGCGTCCCCACCCATATCTCACCTTGAACTTAATCCCCACATATCCAGGGTGGGGCCAGATGAAGCTAATTGAATCATGGGGGCAGTTTCCCCATACTGTTCTCATAGTAGTGAATAAGTCTTCCAAGATCCGATGGTTTAACAAATGGGAGTTCTCCTGCACAAACTCTCTTGGCTGCCGTCATGTAAGCCATCCCTTTGCTTCTCCTTTGCCTTCCGCCATGATTGTGATGGCTCCCTAGCCATGTTGAGCTGTGAGTCCCTTAAACCTCTTTCTTTTATAAATTACCCAGTCTCAAGTATGTCTTTATTAGCAGTGTGAGAACAGACTACTATAGAAATCACTTAAAAATCAATTCTTAAATATTCCGGTTCGTTATCATTTCTCAATTTACAAGTTAAAAATTAAATGAAGGTTCTACTTTCAATGTGGAATTTTATAACATAATACTATACTAACAAATTATTTTTCAAGTTTGCTCAGCTTTAAGAATGTCAGAAAAAAACCAACAATGGATTCGTATTATATAATTTTACCACATGAAATCTCTCACCTATAATTTTTCATAAGGTTCTGAGCTCTTGTTTTGTTTTGTTTTTAATGGGCCCAAATAGGAATATAAAAAAGATGTCAAATTTTAAATTCTGGAGTTTTTTTGTTTTTGTTTTTGAGACAGGGTCTCACTCTGGTTACCCAGGCTGGAATGCAGTGGTGCTATCATGGCTCACTGTAACCTACACCTCCTGGGCTCGGGCGATCCTCCCAACAGCAGACTCCCAAGTAGCTGGAACTACAGGAGCACACCACCATGCCCAGCTACTTTTTAAAAATATTTTTTGTAGAGATGGGGTTTCATCATGTTGCCCAGGCTGGTCTTGAACTACTGGACTCAAGCAATACATTCGCCTCAGCCTCCCAATGTGTTGGGATTACAGGCATGAGCCACCATGTCCAGCTGGGATATTCTGGCTCTTTAGGCAATAACCTTAAAATGATGCAATACACAACCACATTTATATTTTAAATTCTTCTATCTGATTAAATATGAACTAGATACAGTAGATATACACACATAGAATAAACACATATCATTCATCTTTATCATGAATGGCTCTAGGAAATTGATATGGTTTGGCTGTGTCTCCACCTATGTCACCTTGAATGATAATATTCCCCACATGTCAAGGGTGGGGCCAGGTGAAGATAATTGAATCATTGGGGAAGTTTCTCCCATGTAGTTCTCGTGGTAGTGTAAGTCTCATGAGATCCGATGGTTATATAAATGGGAGCTCCCCTGCATAAGCTTTCTTGCCTGCCACCATGTAAGCTATGACTTTGCTTCTCCTTTGCCTTCATCATAATTGTGAGGCCTCCCCGGCCGTATCAATAATCTGTCTATAAGTATTTTAGCATGAAATGCTACTATGGCTCAAATTATTTAATCATAAGTTATCTGTGCAAGTTTATAATTATTATTATTTTTTTTGAAAGAAAGAAAAAGAGAGGAAAGAAAGTGAGAGTGAAAGAAATTAAAAAAAGAATGTAAGAAAGAAAGAGGAAGAGAAACAGGGAGAGAGAACGGGATTCTTGTTTATAATTATTAAGAACAATATTGGTAGCAATAGTAAAAGCAATAGTAAACATTCAGAAAATACTATGTGCCAAGCACTATGCTTAGTGCTTAACAAATTTTATCATTTTATCCTTTCAACACTTTTTTTTAACCCAAGGTCTACATATACCATAAAAGTGACAGAGCTGGGCTTTTAACCCCAGAGCCATGAACTTTATTACTTAGTTGAAGAGTTTGGTCACAGAGTGCTAAAGCCCTGATTCAAAGGGGAAAGTATCTATTGATCTGAAAGGGTGAGAGCATTCCTAGTTATCTGGAAAAATAAAACGGTGAAATTTCCAGTTGGGAAATGTGGAGTAAACACAACATTTTTCATTCCTTCCCTGACAAGCTACTAGGATTTGAAATTCAGTTATTCAGGGGTGGCTGAGTAGTATGATATTAAGAAGTGTGAGCGGCATTTGTAAGAAATAAGATTCTCTTTTTACTACTATTCTCTGCAATAAACCCAGCAGTAGAAGATGAGCTAAAAAGAACCCAAGTAGCAAGGTCTGCACAAGTCCTCTACCCTTGGGGATTTCAAAGTAAAGGACTGCTAATACCGTAAAGGAGAAATAATAGACATTGGGACCCCAAGAATAATGAGAAGCTATTCTATTTAAAATCCAGTATAAATACATAACTGAAGTATCTATGTTTAAAAAATCAAAAGATGTAGAGAAGCACAAATGCTGTGATCATTTTTGTTTCGATAATTTTTTTTTTTTTTGAGACAGAATCTTGCTCTGTTTCCCAGGCTGAAGTGCAGTGGTGTGATGTTGGCTCACTGCAACCTCCACTTCCCGGGTTCAAGTGATTTTCCTGCCTCAGCCTCCCAAGTAGCTGGAATTACAGGCGCACACCACCACACCCAGCTAAGTTTTGTATTTTTAGTAGGGTTGGGGTTTCACCATGTTGGCCAGGCTGGTCTCAAACTCCTGATCTCAGGTGTCTGCCCACCTTGGCCTTCCAAAGTGCTGGGATTACAGATGCAAGCCACTGCACCCGGCCTGTTTTGATGAATTATGACTCTCTGATCTGCAACCCCTATAAGCATCCATTGTAGATCTTAAAGATCTCAAATTGTGCACACTTTGCATATTCAAACATAGCATATTCAAGCATAGCAAGAGTTATGAACTGTTTCTAACCTAGAGACTGCAAATACCACAAGTTTCTATAGACTCTATAAAATCAATTTTAGTGTTTATGATCAACAGCTTGTTCAGTGGAGAGAGCACTTTTTTGTATGAATTTCCATCTAGGGAGGATGAGAAAAGAGTCAGAAAAATAAGTTTCCTCTGATTTTTTTCTCTTCGTTTTTTTTTTTTGTGAAGACTAAACCCACTTACAATCTTTACCGACCTAAATAATATTCACCATGTAGTATCTGTTACACAAGAACAAGTCAGCAAATGCTGGTGGTATGCATAATCCAAAATTCCAGGAGTCTATAGATCTCCCTGATGGTATTTTGTAAGCACTGTTTAACAAATTTGTAAACTAAGTTGAATTGGAGCTACCAAATGCCCCTGGAAATGAATGTTTTTCCATCTCATCTTCTAGCTTGAAGCCACCAAGTCTTAACTCTAAGAGGTTTTAGAGAGTTGGTAGTAGCTATATTGATAGGGCCCAAGAATCAGCTAAGATAAAAATCAATTCCACATATTTAGCTATCCTTTAACCTGAGGTGAGAAAGGCTCTTAGAGTCTTTCAAGTCTTTCCATGTTATTTCTTTCTCTGCTATGTACATGTAGATACCTAACTTTGGCGGGCTATAACAGCAGGTTATTTGACAGGATATGTGGAGAGAGTTAGCTTCATCTACTTATAGTTCGTGAAAGTGGTGTTAGAAGAAATTGCCTCCCTTGGATGTATATGCAAGTTGCTCTTATTGAAGTAAACTTGTAAATTCATGCTTTAAAATAAAAGCACTGTAAGCAATTAGTCACAAAGTACTTTATTGATCTACAACTTTCAGCCAGGATTATGGGAAATGGTAGAGTCTCTAATCTCTAAAGACTCATGTAACAGGTTAACTGTCCTGATGGTGGGACACTCATTTAAAATAAATTGTGGGTGTTTTATTATCTCTACATCAACATAATATCAAAACTATTCTCTTACTCTTGTTGTATAGCCTTTATTTGATGAAGTTTTTGTTTCTTGTTGATGTATATGGGTTTCCCTGAACCAGCAGACATGGCCTTCATATTTTATAGAAGCCTCATCTGAGATGGAAAGGGTAATGTGGGAACACAGAAGCCTTCAGAATGAATCCCATGTCCAGAATGATGAATTAGTATTTCTGAGTTGATATGAACTTGGACTGAATTTCTATTGCTAACTCTATAAAATTTCCTGACATGAATCAAAATTAGCACATTACTTCCAAGATCACTCACTACCAGTTGTCTTGCCAGAGCATGGGCCTTGGTTATATTTTGAAGATGACACTGTAATAAACTTTGAGCATCAGCTTCTTGTAGGTTTTTACAATCTTCCTGTGAAGACATACTGAATCCTACCTGAAGAGGTCTTTTAGATCACTTTTCCTTTCCTTTTCACTTTGTGTAACTTTTTTTCTTTGAGGAAAGAACAAAATACAGAAAGTAAGGACATATGACAGAGATCAAATACTTTAGTCATAAATTTTTTGCATGATTAGTGGGAATTTTCTAGATTCCTAACAAGAGAAAATTATATTAGCCAAAGTATGAATAGCAGTCCTAGTATAAGTGAAATTAGGAAAGCTGAAGAGTTTGGGCTGTAGACAGTCTAAATCTAGGCGTACTTTAAGAGATAAAAACTAAAATGGTAAAAATTCCTTCAGAAAAGAATTGAATTGACATAAACCAAGTTTAGTAGATTAGCTAAAGTGTCCTCCTTTTGAGAAAATTTAAGCTTACAGAACATTCTTTTTTAGAATCCTTTTTCCCCCCAAGGGTTCTGTGACAAGTCTATGAAGCAGCAGAATCCTTAACAGAAAGTATCTAGATAAAGATGGTTCATTTATAATTATATAGAGCGAGCAGCTGTATTAACCATTCAGAACAAGCCAATTCCATTGCTTCATTTACTCATATAGAAAACTGGATGGATTTGAGAGATACTGAGGATAAACTTCATAGATTATCTTGATACGTTAGCTAAGAATGTAAAGGTAATAGAAATCACTCACCAAGATAATTCATCATACAGCAATCCACCCAACTGATTGATGGACTGTGCCATTGCATGTTTTGTCATGAATTAAGCATAATCTCATATCAAAATCATCATGAGGAAGTAATGTTTTTCCATGGCACACTTCTTTAAGGAAGCTTTCTATAAAATATCCATTTAGTCTGAAGGTACATATGTGAGCCCAGGAAGACAATAAGAATTAATGTAGGCTGAGTGCTTTGGCTCATGCCTATAATCCAAGCACTTTGGGAGGCTGAGGAGAGAGGATCACTTGAGTCCAGGAGTTCAAGACCAGCCTGTGGAACACAGTGAGACCACATCTCTACAAAAGTAAAAATTTAGCCAGGCATGGTAGTGTGTGCCTGTAAACCTAGCTATTCTGGAGACTGAGGCAGAAGGATGTCTTTGGTCCAGGAGTTTGAGGCTGCAGTGAGCTGTGATTATGCCATGGCACTTCAGGCTGGATGACACAGTGAAACCCTTTCCCAAATTAAAAAAAAAAAGAATTATTGTAGAAAATGCCAAGTTCTAAACACTTTATATATATCGACTCATTTAATCCTCCTAATAGCTCTTGAGGCAGAGACTATTTTTGTGATCTTTACTTTATAAATGAGCAAACTGAAACACAAAAAAGTTTAAATAAATTGTCCAAGATTACATAACTAATAAGTAAGGAACCAGAATTGAACAAGATAGTCTAGTTTTAGAGTCCTAGATCCTCACTGTATATTATGCTGCCTCCCTGGGTATAATGTACTGCCTCTTATGTGTTTGGCTTTTCTTAGTGTGATGATTAATTTTAGGTGTCAACTTGACTGGATTGAGAGCTGGTAAAGTATTGATTTTGGGTATGTCTATGAGAGTGTGTCCAGAAGAGATTGACCATTGAGTCAGTGAACTGGACCACTCTCAATGAGGGCAGGCACCATCCAATCATTTAGGGATGGGGGTAGAGCAATGCAGGCAGCAGAAGAGGGACATTCGGCTTGCTTGGCTTTCTCTTTTGGCCACTCTGTCTCTCCTGTCCTGAGTAGAACACCTTTTGATGTTTTACCCTTGGACACCGGACTCCAGGTTCTTTGGCCTTTAAATTCTGAGACTTGCACCAGTCACTTCCTGGGGGACTCTAAGGCCTTTGGCCTCAGTCTGGGGCTGCATTCTTGGTCTCCTTGGTTTTGTGGCTTTCAGACCCTGATGAAATCACACTACCAGCTTCCCTGAAAGCCATGCTACCAACTGCTCCTTCATCTTGCAGGCGGCCTATGGTGGTGAGACTTCGCCGTTGTGACAGTGTGAGCCAATTTTCCTTATAAATTCTCTTTCATATACATCCCATTGGTTCTGCCCTCCTGGAGAACCCTGACTAATACAGACACTGCCAGAAATGGTTGTAGAGGAACAGTATTTTTTAAATGAATTTCCTGAATTGGTTTTGGGATTTCTGAAACTGACTTTCTGATCTGATTAAACCTAAATAGTATTTGGCATGAACTGTTTATAGATATAATAAATGCGCCTGATGCTCCTAATTCACCACTTTCAGGAGGTAAGGGGTTTAGTGACTCTATGCATACTTTCAAACTCTTGTGGGAAACCAAGGAATAATAATGAAGTGAGTTGAGTGCTCTTAATATCACTCGACAAAGTGAAAAAAGAAAAAGATGAGCTCAGGACTTCCAACTCCCAGCTCCAGATGCCTACATACCCTAAAAGTTTCTAAGTGTGTCCTGAAGGAAAATCTCCTCTTCTGTAGCCATAGAACTTGTACTGCTGAAAATCAAACACAAGCCCTCTGCATGCCATCGGCTGAGTTATAAGAGAGGTGAACTCTAACCCTTTCCTGGTGTCTACTGCTAAAAATAGAAATTATCTAAATGGGGATGGGGATGTGTGAGATGATCCTGATGGAGCTGGGGACATTGAGCTCCTAAATTCTGATGAGTATTTTTTGCCAGAGTGAGTGTCCTCTCCACCCCCAGAAGCAGCGGCACCCCCACCCACAGTGTTATCTCCTTTCCACCCCTCTCTGAGATTAACTGCATTGCCGGAAAAAACTAGTAATGGTCTTCCCTGCAGCAGTTGCCAGGCAAGACGATGCTGGTTCTCAGGACCTACCCTCACCACTCCTCATGTTTCTAAACCTATAACTAGACTCAAATCCCAGAGGGGAGGTTCACAGCATGACCAGCAAGGAAGTGCACTATACTCCAAAAGAACTACTTGAGTGATCTAATTGATACCAGCAGAAATCCAAGAAACGTGTGGGAATGGACATTAAGGATGTGAGACTGTGGTGGAAGAAACACAAAGGATGAGGCCAACTTTATTGATATGAGCCCACTAAGCAGGTATTCTGCATTTAACATTGCAGCTCAAGGAGTGAAAAAAAGGCACCATAAGTTTATTTGGTCAACTGGCTGAAAGATGGATCAAAAGATAGCCCACCCCATGAGTGAGCTGGGGATGCCTGATCTACCTTGGTTTCACTTAGTGGAGGGAATTAAAAGGCTTGGAAAAATTGGAATGCTACAGTGGACTTGTCACATAAAACCTACTCACCCACACTGGGAGGGTCCAGAAGATACACCTTTCACTCATATTTTAAGAAACAGATTTGTGAGGGTAGCACAAGAGTTTTTAAAGATCTCTATGATTGTTCTTCTCTGCATTCCAGACCTTACAGTGGGAACTATAATCACTCAATTAGAAAAAAATGCCATGGGACTAATTGGATAACTGGGTGGAAGGGGCCAAGTGATGGCACACAAATGCCAAAGGCAAGGTGGGCGTAGTTACCAGAATTAACAGCAGGGGCAAGGCAATAATCAGAATAATCTGACTTGTGTAGACCTCCAACATTGGCTAATTAATCATGATGTTCCTAGAAGTAAAATAGATGGGAAACTTACTATGCTTTTACTTGAACTGTAGAAGCACAAAATTTCTGGGTCAAGTGAACAAAAGTCTAACTGGAATCATAACAGGGAATCCCTACCTCTCAATCAATTTCCAGACTTGAGCCAATTTACAGACCCAGAGCCCTTTAAGTGAACAGGAGGCCAGGTCCCATTGAGGAGAGACCCTGGTGCACTACATAAAATTTTTACTGTTCCTCTTTCTCCTATACTTCCTCAAAGGGACTTCTGGCCTTTTATCAGGGAAAGGAAAATAATCAGACTTTTCGGGGATGACTGGCTACTGGCTCTGAACTGACATTTGATTTCAGGAAACTGAAAACATCACTGTGGCCCTGCAGTTAGCAGAGGCTTTGGGGAGTCAGGTGATGAATGGAGCTTTAGCTCAGGTCCAGTGGTCCCCAAAACCATACTGTAGTTATTTCTCCAGTTCCAAGTGCACAATTCGAATAGACAGATTTAGCAGTGGGCAGAATCCCTACATTGGTTCCCTAACTAGTGGGTGAGGGTAATTATGATAGAAAAGGCCAAATGGAAGCTATTAGAACTGCCTGTACCTAGGACAATAGTAAAAAGAAAACAAGGTAGCATTCTTGAAGGATTTGCAGAGACTAGTACAACCATCAAGGAATTGAAAGATGCAGAGGTGGTGATTTTCACCACATCCCCATTTAACTCTCCTATTTGGCTTGTGCAGAAGACAGATGGATCCTGGAAAATGGCAATGGCTTATTGTAAGCTTAACCAAGTGGTGACTCTAATTGCAACTGCTATACTTGATGTAGTTTCATTCTTGAACACATTAACACATCTGGTGCCTGTTATGCAGGTATTGTTCTGGTAAATGCTTTTTCTCCATACCTGTCTATAAGGCCCACCAGAAGCAGTCTGATTTCACTGGCAAGGCCAGCAATACATCTCTGCCCTCCGACCTCAGGGGTATATAAACTCTTCAGCCCTATGTCATAATTTAGTTTGCAAGGATCTTGATTGCTTTTCCCTTCCACAAGACATCACCCAGTACACTTCATTGATGATGTTATGTTAATTGGACCCAGTAAACATGAAGTAACAACTACTGTGGATTTATTGGCAAGATGTGTATTGTCAGGGGGTGGGAAATAAATCCAACTAAACTTCAGGGGCCTTCTATCTCAGTGAAATTTCTAAGCATCCAGTGGTGTGGGGCCTGTCAAGATAACCCTTCTGAAGTAAACTGTGAGTGGTTGCATCTGGCCCCTCCTACCACTGAGAAAGAGCCACAATGCCTAGTGGACCTATTTGGATTATGGAGGCAACACATTTGGGTGTGTTACCCTGGCCCGTTTATTGAGTAACACAAAAAACTTCTTGTTTTGAGTGGGGCACAGAACAGGAAAATACTCTACAACAGGTCCAGGCTTCTATGCAACCTGCTCTGCCACTTGGGCCATATGACCCAGCAGCTCCAATGGTGCCTGCGTGCTTGTGCTATCAGTGGCAGATAGCGAAGCTGTTTGGAGCCTTTGGCAGGGCTCTGTAGGTGAATCACAGCAGAGGTCTTTAGGATTCTGGAATGAGGCCCTGGTATCATCTGCAGGTGACTACTCTCCTTTTGAGAGATAGCTCTTGGCCTGCTACTAGGCCTTAGTAAAAGCTGAAGGCTTGGCCCTAGGCCACCAAATCACCATGTGACCTGAACTGCCCACCATTAACTGGGTGTTATTTGGCCCATTGAGCCATAAAGTTGGGCAGACACAGCAGTATTCTATCGTCAGATGGTAGTGGTATACACATGAACAGGCTGAAGCAGGTCCTGAAGGCACAAGAAAGTGACATGAAGCAGCCCAAATGCCCATAGTCCTCTCTCCTTCTACACTACTTCCTCTCTCTCAGTTTGTACTGTGCCCTCATGGGGAGTTCCCTACAATCAATTGACACAGGATGAGAATACCTGGTCCAGTGGTTTGGCTGGATGGTCAAGGACTCAGAAGGAACATATTTGGAATACTAATAACAGAATATTGGTGAAGAGTTATATGTATAGACTTCTCTGAGTGGGAAAAAAAATGTACAAATATTTGTATTCCATGTGAATACTCACCAAAAAGTAACATCAGCAGAGAGGATGTTAATCACCAAGTGAATAGGATGACCCATTCTGTGGATACCAGTCAGCCTCCTCCTCAGCTACCTCTGTCATTGCCCACTGGGCTCATGAACAAAGTGACCATGGTAGTAGGGATAGAGGTGATTCATGGGCTCAGCAACATGGGCTTCAACTCACTAAAACTGATCTCACTACTGCCATTGCTGTAGACTGAGCACTCAGAGATCAACAGTGAGCACTCAGAGGCCAAAGACTAAGCACTCGGAGACCAACAGTGAGCCCTGATGTGGCACTATTTCCCAGGGCATATTGATTCCATTAGACTACTTCCATTACAGAAGGGGCAGCATTTTGTCCTTACTGACATAGACACTTACTATGGATATGGATTTGTCTTCCCTGCATACAATGCTATTGCCAAAACTACCATTTGTAGACTTACATAATGATTTATTCACTGCCATCCTATTCCACACGGCATTGTTTCTGACTAAGGAACTCACTTCACAAAGAAAAAGTGCAGCAATTGGCTCATGCTCATAAAATTCACTAGTCTTAGCATGTTTCTCATCATCCTGCAAAAGCTGGCTTGATAGAATGCTGTAGTGGCCTTTGGAAGTCAGAGTTACAGTACCAGATAGGTTCCAGTATTTCACAGGGCTGAGACAGAGTTCTCCAGAAAGTTGTATATGTTCTGAATCAGCATCCAATATATGGTACTGTTTCTCCCATAGCCAGGAGTCACAGGTCCAGGAATCAATGGGTAGAAATGGAAGTGGAACTACTTACCATCACCCCTAGTGACCCACCAGCAGAAGTTTTTCTCACTGTTCCTGCAACATTATGCTCTTCTGGCCTAGTTCCAGAGGGAACTTAGTTCCAGAGGGAGGAATGCTTCTACCAGGAGACACAAAGATGATTCCATTGAACTGGGAATTAACACTGTCACTCAGCCGCTTTGGGTTCCTCATGATTCTTGAGTCAACAGGCTTAAAAAGGAGTTAGGGTGTTGGCTAGGGCAATTGATTTAGGCTACTAAGGGTAAATTGGCCTACTGCTCCACAATGGAGATAAAGAAGAGTATTTCTGGGATACAGAAGGTTCCTCAGAGCAGTTCTTAGTATTGCCCTGTCCTGTAGGTCAGTGAGAAACTATGACCACTCAATATAAGCTGGACTATGAATTTCCCAGACCCTTCAGGAATGAAGGTTTGGGTTATCCTGCCAGGCAAAGAACCATGACAAGCTGAGGTGCTTACTGAAGGCAAAGAGAATATCGAATGGGTAGTAGAAGACAGTTATAAATACCATATAAAGCCATGTGGCCAGGTACAGAAATGAGAACTGTAATTTTCCTGTTTCCTATTTTATTAAGAATAAATTTGCATGTATATTCACGTCTTAAGCAAATATCTTTGTTTGCTTTTCTCTCTTTTTTTTTAAGTCATGTAACATAAGATTTGTTGACTTAATATCAGCATTTGAGTATTGTTAATTTTACATCAGATTTGAGTTACAGGAGACCAGAAGAGTAAACAACACTACTCAACTTTATTTTCTCCTCTGAGGATGGGATTAGTACATGTAGGCTTGTAAGCAGGATAGTTTTACCATGTCGGGCAGAATTATGACCTTGGTATAGTCTTTATTTGGAGATTAAGTGTGGTTTAAAGAAATGCATATGGGTTCCAAGTTGACAAGCGGTGGACTTGTGATGGTTAATTCTAGGTATCAATTTGACTGGATTGAGGGATGCCTAAATTGCTGGTGAGGCATTGTTTTGGGGTGTGTCTATGTGGGTGTTTTATACCATGATGGGCAGAATTATGACATTGTTATAGTCTTTATTTGGAGATTAAGCATGGTTTAAAGAGATATGTATGGGTGTCAAGCTGGCAAGGGGTAAACGTGTGATGGTCAATTTTAGTTACCAACATGACTGGATTGAGGGATGCCTAGATGGCTGGTGAAACATTGTTTTGGGGTGTGTCTTTGTGACTGTTCCAGAGGAGATTAACCCATGAGTCAGTGGACTGACTGAGAGAGAAGAAGACCCACCCTGAACGTGGGCAGGCACCATCCAATCAGCTGGGGGAGCAGCTGGAACAAAGCAGATAGAAGAAGAGA
Source organism: Cacajao melanocephalus (assembly GCA_963573385.1). Taxonomy (NCBI): domain Eukaryota; kingdom Metazoa; phylum Chordata; class Mammalia; order Primates; family Pitheciidae; genus Cacajao; species Cacajao melanocephalus. Next base: position 18,641 of record CAUYLG010032699.1, on the reverse strand, counting down.
GACACTCAGCTTGCTCTGGCTTTCTCTCTCTCTCTTTCTGAGTAGGACTCCTGTTTATCCTCCTTGCCTTAGACATTCAGTTCCAGGTTCATCAGCCTTTGGACTCTGAGACTTGTACTAGCAGCCTCCAGGAAGTGAAGGTATCTAAGGCCTTTGGCCTCAGACTGGGGCTCCACTGTTGGCTTTCCTGGTTTCAAGGCTTTTGAACTTGGACTGAGCCAAGCTACCAGCTTCTCTGGCTCTCCAGCTTGCAGATGGCTCATCCTGGGACTTTGCCTTGGTGATTGCATGAGCCAATTCTTCATAACAAATTTTATTTCACCTATATATCTTATGGTTTCTGTCCCTCTGGAGAATCTTGACTAATCTGATCATATATTATAGGTATGTTTTCCACACCCCCACCCCCCAGCCCATGAGAAGGCAGGGCCAGATAGAAGAAATAAATATACTTATTTGTGAAAATACATTTTTCAGTATTAGACATCAGCCATTCTTAGCTAATTAATTATCGGTTTGCTCCCATTAGTCTAGTAAACTATTAAGTAAACTGATGACAATAAAAGAAGATGTAGGAAAGCAGCTTTTAAAAACCAGACTTTTTCCAGGAAGAAATAACTTGGCTAAACTTAAACTGAATTATGTAGTAGACAAGTCAATTTCAAATCCAACAAAAGCAGTACAGTAAACAGTTTATGTTCTGAGAGACCAAAATAAATGCCCCCTTATTAACTAAGAAGAACCTTAAGGTTAAGAAAACAAAAGTTACTTCCAGGTTGAGGGTTGGGGGCTTGACTGTCATGAAACTTTCTAAATTCCTACGGCTACAAGAAAAACCACTCTGTTAAACTCCGTTAACAATAGAAGATATCAGGAAAATTATCAGACCCTTCCTGATTTACAGGCCACACCAGTACAACTTTAATAAGACTGAGGACCAATCTTACAAACATTCTTTCCTGAGAAGCAACTGCAGATGTCAGCCAGTTTCAGCCAGCTTACAGAGACTATCCACAAACTGTCTTTGTATTCTATACTTCTTCTGACAGAAAAAGCCAAATTCCTCCTCATTTTAATGCTAAATCCCCACCCCAAAATGAACATAGGATATACATTACATGTATGTTTACCCATTGGGCATGTGCTTGACTCTGCTCATAAATATGTATAGTTTTTCCACCAAACCTGCTGAATATGTATGCATCCACTGTGTAATACAGACCCTGTGAGGCATAAAAACCCAGCTGCCCTTCCCCTCTTCAAAGAGAGAGCATCTTTGGCACATACTGAAGACTGTCTCTTCCCAGTTTCCAAACTGATATTGCCAGTAAAACTCACCTTTCTACTATTTGGCCAACCTGGTGGCTTTTTGGATGATATATTTCACCCCTGCCATTTGCCCTCAGTATAATATAAACATGTTTTACAAGATAATCTGTCCCTTAAAATTATTTCAAGTTCAGAAAACCATTAAAGCATTTGTCCAAGAGGACAAATAGTAGAATTAATGTAAAAGATAAATTAAGTTTTTTAAATTCTCACTACCTTTTTGACGTTTTAGCAAAGGGATAATCTAAGGTGAAAACAGGTGGACCAGGCTTTATTGCAGAAATGACAAAATTAGCGATTAGCTGCTCAAAGAAAATTTATTGGCACTCAGTAAAGACAAATGCCACAAAATGCCACTGAAACAGATATTTGAAAGCACGAAGTGCTGATGTAGCCACTAGATGAATCTGTTTCATAGTAGTTGAGCTAGGTGAACCAAAGAGTTTACAACTGTTATTTATGTGGCTCATGATGCTTATTGAGCAGGCTGCAAAAATGGATTCCCTTCTCACACAGGATAAGGTAGATTTCCAACAAGCATGTCAAAACCTCCAAGACTTTTGGTCAAATCAGAGCTGCCACCATGTATGAGGTTTTACTTAAAGGTGTTTACTGATGGATAAACTTAAACTTCTGTGAACTGGTTCTTGCTTCTGAAAAAAAAAGGTACTTATTTTAATAATTTAGAGAAAATGCTGGAAGAAGTTATGAAAAAAATTATAATTTGCATTTCTAATCAGCCATGATTATAAAAATTACTGTGGTAAAATTATGAAGAGAAACATAATTGGCATATTTTCTTTAATTTTTAATATATTTTGCTTTTGCTACTGAAACTTTTGTGATTCTTGTACTCATTGGTGGTGATCTAAAGATGATTCATTTTTCTTTTTAATTCAACTTATTTTTTACTCTACTTGAATTGTTATTGCCTGGATTCCTACGGAGCTCAACTCTAGTTGATATCAACTAGAGCAGACACTTTCAGAATCTAATGAGAGGTTATCTTGAAACCTATTAATATTGTCTGCTGACAAATAGTATGCAAATATTTGGATGTAAAATTGTATTATGTAAGGAAATGATATTCTATCTGTGATTTATTTTCAAAATATAAAAGAATAAAATCATGTTTTCTTTTCCTTTATCATCAAAAAATATCTTTTTCCTATTAAAATAGTGTTTAAACATGCTACAACAACAAGAAAAATTTCTAATTAAATTACAGACCTGGAAGAGCTAATGCTCGCACATAGGTTATAACATGATTTTCAGGTGGAGTTGTGCTCTATCATTCTTAATCTCCTGAAAAGGCATCAAGAAAATTATTAAGTCTTGTGTGCATGTGTGTGTGTGTGTGTGTTTGTGTGTGTATCTGACAAGTTATAATCATGCCCAATATAATCCTTTTTTTGTAATTTAATATAAATATCATAAATAATTTCTTTAACTCATAAGCATTTGGTAAACTCATAAGCATTAAGATAAACAATAGGAGTTTATCTTAATTTTGGCTACATGTGGCTTTTAGAACAATTGTGAATTCATTGAATTAGGTTTTTTCTCTTTGTTATTTATAAGACTTTATATTGATTCCATCTCCAGTTTAGGAGAGTTATGAAATACAGTTTTAAGGGAAGACTATTGTACATTGAAAAAAACATACTGCAACACAAATGTTGAAAGGTATACCATAAGAATTACTTACATTTATTTATTTGCCACAAATGTGGCATAGATTTTATATATCAACACAATGAATGTCATAAGCTCTGAGTGATACAACTAAAATAATAGTAAAGACAGTATTGGCTAAAACTGTTAATCATAACAATGAGATATGGGATGGAGAAAGAAAAATAAATCTGTAATACTCAATAAGGACCATCTGCTAAGGTTCCTGGTAAGCAAATGGGAGGGACAAAATGCATACCTTGGATGAAGAGGATCAGTGGGATCTTCTGGAAATAACTTCTTATATCCTGACTATATCTAACAATAAGCAAACATCTCAGAGTTACTCCAAGACAGATCAGCTTCACAGACCACCTCTACTTTCAAATTTAGTAAAGAGTACATCATCTGACAACTCATCTTCCTACCAACCCAGATCCTTTCTTGTCCTAGTCTTGCCACCTCTGGGAAAAAAATTTGTTTATCACCAAGCCAGCGAATAATCTCTATGGGATGCAGGCCTGCTCCCTATACTTTCCTTCCTACTTTTATTGTACATGCAAACACAGTGGACAGGACACACACACACACACACACTCTCTCTCTCTCTCTCTTTTTCTCTTTCACACACACACGCACACACACACACACACACAGAAACACACACACAATATCACTTAAAATATTTTTAAGTTCTGCTGCTGTCAGAATCCCTCTGTCAGTAGAGTTTGGACACACTTTTTGCTCTGGAGGGAAGTTTAGAGAACATAAGGAGTATAGATGTTTTGGAAGGTTACTGGTTTTGAATTTGGGCAAAACAGATGAAAAGCCCCACCTTTTCAAAAATTAATCGTGTAACGTTAGACAAATAATTTAGATTCTCTGCGCAAGTTTCACTTTTGTCAGACGAAAATTCTTTCCTTGTAGAGTTAGCTCTAAAAATTTTTTTTCTATAAATGACCAATCGGTGAATAAAAAAAGATATAAAATTTCACTCCCAAATTCGTAATTTTTAACATTTAAAAATAAAAATATCTATGAGATATAAATAATCTGATGAGTATATTTGTAAGCTCACTAGATAAATTGTGCTAAGATTAGACAGAAGTTGATTTGATGGAGCAATTATGCTAGCCTTCAGGGTAAGGTTTCAAAGGAAATTCTTTCCTCTTTCTGTCTTTACTCCTATCATATTGCTACAATACAGAATTTTCTGTGTGCTACATGAAACTGAAAAGAAATGAGAAAATTCGATTCATTTGTAATACATGTACACACCTATGATGCTGGAGACTTCGCTGCCTTAGACCTCAGTTCTCACCTTGGATTTAGGAATGATAATGTAGATAACGTAGAATATGAATCTACATTTGATTTGGCATTAATACCAACATAATTATAAAGATAATTTACCATACATAATATACAATATTGCATTTTAAGGTGTTTCAAATATAAACAATATATAAAGTTTAGTGAACTATCACAATATATTACAATACTATTCTAATCATAAGGCAAATTTGATCTTTTTTAAATGTTAATACTTTCCCATCAATTTTAAATGTTTCTCTTACTTCTAGTGGAAAACACTTCTAGTTTTGCTTTTAAATTTTTTAACCAGTGATATAAGACCTATTCTAATTTTTTTTGTTTCCTACTGAGAAAATTTATGCACTTTTCTAGCAAAAACGTGATTTAAATAAACCATAAAATGTTAAAAAAAAAAAAAGCAACCATCTAACTCAGTAACTCATGTTATGATTTTCTAATTACAAAGGTAGGTCATAGGTACAGTGATTAAGTTTTTTGAAAAATGTCCTGAAGGTAATGAGGAAATTAAATTTTAATAAGGATTTTAATGAAGTTGAAAATAACAAACCATGATCAACCTGGACAATATGCAATGTTGCATAGTATATATGGTACATGATTCTTGTTTGAAGAACTATAGATGTCATTTTAGAGCAACCGTCAGTCTTTTGCTTTGTTGAATTGATTAAGCTCTAGGCCAGAACTAAATTGTTCTGAACAATTGGGAGTATTTTAGAAGCAGAATGAGAAGAGAGATGGATAGGGACCTGGAATCAAGAGGAATGTAGGCCTCTAGGTTTTGGAGAGAGAAGAGATAAGTGGTGACAAAAGTAGGGATTTCTGTTCTTCAAAGTGTAAGGTTAAGACATCAGAGCTTCCAATAATTTGGAAGTACTTTTATTACTTGGAGCTGGGCTAATTATTGGGGCATATGACAAAGTCTCGAGCCTGTCCTTAATGTGAGCATTATACATGGACCCAGTCAAATTCTACTCACACATCAAACTCCTGCTAGATGAGAGCAGCACTAGAATGAAAGAACTGTCTCTGACAGCTGTTCCCTACCTTGTACCCAAAGTCTCTAACTTACTCTGCCCCATCATCTCTGTTCAATAGTGCAACATCCAACCCAATATTCTCTTCCCCATCATTACCTCTACTTCTCAAATTCTCACACTTCTTATCCCAGAGATTTTAGAAGCCACAACACTCCCATGAGCTCCTGCATGCATTGCTGATATTGCAAAGTACACTTAGAGCAAGTGACTAGGTTTGAGGTATCAGAAAACATAGAAATACAGACATAAAACATGAGGAGAAACTTTCAGGGAACAACTCGTGCATTTAGTTTGCACTTTTGCTATTTATCAGATTTTTAAGGTCATTTAGCTAACAAACAAAAACATATTACAAAATAATGGGTAGCACTATTTCATTTATGTGGACTCACCATTGATATCAGACTTCCACAAAGTGCTGCCACTTTGATAATGAGCCTTCCTCTTATCAACATTCACAGAGCTCTTACTTAGTCCTGAGTAGGAGACACCAGAAATCTGATGCTCAACACTCCATGAGTTCTGCTCTCAAGAAAAAAAGACTATAGGCATTTGTTGGCACTGCTACATAGGGGGCCTCTGTAAATATTTTTGTAATGACTTTATTAGTGGTTCTCAACCTTTAGTCAAGCATAGTTTTTACATTTGTAACATACTCCAATCATATTTCATAATACACAGTGTCTCTCATTGCGTAGAGAAATGGTGCACACACACAAAGCAGAATGCCAGAATCTCCATAAGGCATGTGTAGTTAAACGTCCTCTCCACCTCCATTCCTACTAGAACTCTGATTTGGGTAGGCCTCCTGCAAATGCATTTCTCACTTCTTATTTTGAGAATGCAAAGCAGAATATGATAAGCAGTCCAACTACACTACAGTATGAATGAGACAGCTATGTTTATAAAATTAAGTGATACACCTCTTGGAGAACATGGCATTTTATTTGAATCTTGGAAGACAGGTAGGATTTTAATAAGCAGAATGGAGGAGGGGGCCCAGGAAGAGCATTCCATGAGGAGGGAAGAACAAAAAGATAGAGAGGTAGGAAAACATAAGACGTAGTTAGACTTCAACTTGTGTGAAGAGTAACCTTATGTTCCAGGACCAGTCATGATCTTGTCCACTGACATTCCCAGGAGTAGAGAGCAAACATTCCAGGATACAGCAGTATTAACCAATATATAGGTATCATGAGGGAGGGATAGAATGGAACCATCCCATCCCTAGATGGATACAATTACCAAAGTTCCCACTGCCATTTCCTGACTACAGCCTGCCAAGGTGAAGCTGGCTCAGATTTAGATCTGTATTTGGCTTATCCTGACCATGAGCTGATATTTCCTGCTCTTCCTCTAAATGTCCTGTTGCACTGACTTAAATGCACAAATGTGTTCTACGTAAACCTTCCTCTATGAAGTGAAGAAAGGTCGTGTTGAACTTTTAAAAAATAAAGTAGTCCAGATGCTTCTTATAGGCTGCCCGGGGTTGAAAAATATTGTTTACTCTGCCCCTATGGCTCCCTTGTGGATAATATCTTTTAGTTTTTTTTTTGTTTTGTTTTGTTTTATTTTTTTTTTTTATAATTGTACTTTAGGTTCTGGGGTACATGTGCAGATCATGCAGGATTGTTGCATAGTTACACACATGGCAATGAGGTTTGCTGCCTCCATCCCCCCCGTCACCTACATCTGGTATTTCTCCCCATGTTATCCCTCCCTGACCTCCGCAACCCCCCCACTGTCCCTCCCTTGAACCCCCCAACAGACCCCAGTGTGTGGTGCTCCCCTCCCTGTGTCCATGTGCTCTCATTGTTCATCACCCACTTATGAGTGAGAACATGTGGTGTTTGATTCTCTGTTCTTGTGTCAGTTTGCTGAGAATGATGCTTTCCAGATTCATCCATGTCCCTACAAAGGACACGAACTCATCATGTTTTATGGCTGCATAGTATTCCATGGTGTATATGTGCCACATTTTCCTTGTCCAGTCTATCATCGATGGGCATTTGGATTGGTTCCAGATCTTTGCTATTGTAAACAGTGCTGCAATGAACATACATGTGCATGTGTCTTTATAATACAACAATATATAATCCTTTGGGTATATACCCAGTAATGGTATTGCTGAGTCAAATGGAATTTCTATTTCTTTGTCCTTGAGGAAGTGCCGCACTGTATTCCACAATGGTTGAACTAATTTACACTCCCACCAACAGTGTAAAGTGTTCCTATTTCTCCACATCCTCTCCAGCGTCTGTTGTCTCCAGACTTTCTAATGATCGCCATTCTAACTGGCATGAGATGATATCTCAATGTGGTTTTGATTTGCATTTCTCTAATGACCAGTGATGATGAGCATTTTTTGATATGTTTGTTGGCCTCATATATGTCTTCTTTTGAAAAGTGTCTGTTCATATCCTTTGCCCACTTTCGGATGGGTTTGTTTTTCTCTTGTAAATCTGTTTTAGTTCTTTGTAGATTCCTTAGCCTTTTGTCTGATGAGTAGATTGCAAAAATTTTTTCCCATTTGGTTGGTTGCTGGTTCACTCTAATGATTGTTTCTTTTGCTGTACAGAAGCTCTTAAGTTTAATTAGGTCCCATTTGTCTATTTTGGCTTTTGTTGCCGATGCTTTTGGTGTTTTAATCATGAAGTCCTTGCCTATGCCTATGTCCTGAATGGTTTTGCCTAGGTTTTCTTCTAGGGTTTTTATAGTGTTAGGTCTTATGTTTAAGTCTTTAATCCATCTGGAGTTAATTTTAGTGTAAGGTATCAGGAAGGGGTCTAGTTTCTGCTTTCTGCACACTGGTAGCCAGTTTTCCCAACACCATTTATTAATCATGGAATCCTTTCCCCATTGCTTGTTTTTGTCAGGTTTGTCAAAGATCAGATGGTTGTAAATGTGTGGCATTGCCTCCAGGGCCTCTATTCTGTTCCACTGGTCTATATCTCTGTTTTTGTACCACCCCCATGCTGTTTTGATTACTGTAGCCTTGTAGCATAGTTTGAAATCAGGTAGCATGATGCCTCTGGCTTTGTTCTTTTTGCTTAGGATTGTCTTGGCTATGTGGGCTCTCTTTTGGTTCCACATGATGTTTAAGGTGGTTTTTTCCAGTTCTATGAAGAAGGTCATTGGTAGCTTGATGGGAATAGCATTGAACCTATAAATTACTTTAGGCAGTATGGCCATTTTCACTATATTGATTCTTCCTAACCATAAGCATGGAATGTTTCTCCATCTGTTTGTGTCCTCTCTTATTTCCTTGAGCAGTGGTTTGTAGTTCTCCTTGAAGAGGTCCTTTACATCCTTTGTTAGTTGTATTCCTAGGTATTTTATTATCTTTGTAGCAATTGTAAATGGGAGTTCACTCATGATCTGGCTGTTTGTCTGTTATTGGTGTATAGGAATGCTTGTGATTTTTGCATGTTGATTTTGTATCCTGAGACTTTGCTAAAGTTGCTTATCAGTTTGAGAGGATTTGGGGCTGAGATGATGGGGTCTTAAATATACAATCATGTTGTCTGCAAATAGAGACAATTTGACTTCCTCCTTTCCTAATTGAATACGCTTTATTGTTTTTTTCTTGCCTAATTGCTCTGCCTAGAACTTCCAATACTATATTGAATAGGAGTGGTGAGAGAGGGCATCCTTGTCTAGTGCCGGATTTCAAAGGGAATGCTTCCAGTTTTTGCCCATTCAGTATGATATTGGCTATATGTTTTTCATAAATAGCTTTTATTGTTTTGAGATATGTTCCTTAGATGCCTAATTTATTGAGAGTTTTTAGCATAAAGGGCTGTTAAACTTTGTCAAAAGCCTTCTCTGCATCTATTGAGATCATCATTTGGTTTTTGTCTTTGATTCTGTTTATGTGGTGGATTACGTTTATAGACTTGGGTATGTTGAACCAGCCTTGCATCCCTGGGATGAAGCCTAGTTGATCGTAATGGATAAGCTTTTTGATGTGCTGTTGCAACTGGTTTGCCAGTATTTTATTGAAGATTATTGCATCGATGTTCATCATGGATATTGGCCTGAAGTTTCTTTTTTTTGTTGAGTTTCTGCCGGGTTTTGGTATCAGGATGATGATGGTCTCATAAAATGATTTGGGAAGGATTCCCTCTTTTTGTATTGTTTGAAATAGTTTCAGAAGGATTGGTACTAGCTCCTCTTTGTATGTCTGGTAGAATTCAGCTGTGAAGCCGTCTGGACCTGGACTGTTTTTGGTTGGTAGCCTATTAATTGCTGCCTCAATTCAGCCCTTGTTATTGGTCTGTTCAAGGTTTCAACTTCTTCCTGGTTTAGGCTTGGGAGAGTGCAAGTGTCCAGGAATTTATCCATTTCTTCCAGATTTACTAGTTTATGTGCATAGAGTTGTTTGTAGTAATCTCTGATGGTAGTTTGTATTTCTGTTCAATCGGTGGTGATATCCCCTTTTTCGTTTTTTATTGCATCTATTTGATTCTTTTTTCTTTTTTATTAATCTGGCTAGCGGTCTATTTTGTTGATCTTCTCAAAAAATCAAGTCCTGGATATATTGATTTTTTGAAGGGTTTTTTTGTGTGTCTCTATCTCCTTCAGTTCTGCTTTGATCTTAGTTATTTCTTGTCTTCTGCTAGCTTTTGAGATTTTTTGATCTTGCTCCTGTAGCTCTTTCCATTTTGATGATAGGGTGTTGATTTTAGATCTTTGCTTGCTTCTCTGGTGGGCATTCATTGCCATAAATTTCCTTCTAGACACTGCTTTAAATGTGTTGTAGAGATTCTGGTACGTTGTGTCTTCGTTCTCTTTGGTTTCAAAGAACATCTTTATTTCTGCCTTTATTTCATTGTTTATCCAGTTGACATTCAGGAGCAGGTTGTTCAGTTTCCATGAGGTTGTGCGGTTCTGAGTTAGTTTCTTAATTCTGAGTTCTAATTTGAGTGCCCTTTAGGACCCTGGGCATTTTCAAGTAGAAATCCTGCTTAGGAAATAAGCAAGTCAAGTGAAGAAACAGATCTGACCTGGGCCTTTTAAAAATCTTGTCCAAAGGGGACAAGTTAGAAAGGCCAAGGAACAGCAATATAAAGTCTGTGTCGAATGGTCTGCCTCAAGGGGAACATTCTCTTGTGTCGTGAGAAGTACAAATGATTCTTCTTAGTAGGGGTTTTGGAAGAATCCATAAAAGTACCTGCATTGGAAAGAATTAGCATAATAAATATTTTCTTTGCCCAGAAAATAATGGTGATATCCTACGGAAGCAAAGGCAACTAAGTCTCTTTCTGTTTTCATATCTTCCCTTACTCTTCTTCACTTCACACTGGCAAAGCCCAGCTAGGGAAAGGGAGAAGATTTAAGTCTAAATGTAGTCCAGAATTTTGATGATATCAAGGGCTTAATATTTTAGTTACAAAATTGAGATGTTCATATGTGTGTTGTATGCATGTGCATGAGATTTAAAGAAATTTTCAGATTGATATTCTGTCTCTCAGCTTTTATCCCTTTTATCTTATCTTCTGCTGATTTCTGACTGGAAAAGAAGAGAGAAGAAAAAAGCAGTAGAGGTGGGTAAACAAAATATTTAAAGATCTGCATACTTAAACTTTATGAAGTCCTTCTAATATTGTGATTTCATAATTTTGTGTATTGCCCAGTGTAGAAGTTCTAAGCAGGGGAAGTTTACCTGGAGTGGCTCTGACACTGGAATTGGCACCTTTTCCCCACTTGCAGTATGTTACAAAGCTTGATTTGTTCCCACTTCCCTTTGCAGGGCTCCTGTGCTAATCTGACATAAGGACAATCTCTTCTCATTTAGGGGTTTGTTTCCTGCCCTCACATACCATCAGTATGTGATCACCTCCCATCAGTCTTAAGGCAGGCTTAGATAGCATTGATTCTTGGGGATTGAGTAGGAAATACGGGCATTTTTGTAGTAAGACAGCAAATATTCTTTCTAGCTGTAAGTACTGATGATCTGTTCTTTTCCTTACTTTCCTCCATTGCTTCAACTCCTGTCATTCTTGCACCTGTTTTCCCTGAATCTTGGACACATTTTGCCTGCCCCTTCAATTACTGCACATCCCCAAGATGATGATCTTTTTCATGGACTATGGATGCCTAAGTTGTTTCATCTACCTTTTGAATACACCTACAAGGGCCATTAATCTTAAGATGCTCACTTGGTGTCAATAGGCCACCTTAGTTTTTTGACAACCCAGTCTCTAGGGGTACTGAGTGTTCCTTAAAGTAATTATTCCAGTTCTTGGTGAATGAATATATTTCTTAGTGTTCTTGAGAGTTTTGTATGGGAACAGTGAGTGGATTAAAAGTCTTTTGAATATACGGACATATCCATGAAACTGGGAGACAGCATGGTAGTTAAGTAAGTGGACTTCATTGTCACTCTGCCTTGAGTCAGATCCTGGCTCCCACATTTGATTGTGCATGGTCTTAAGAAAATTACTTAACCTCACTGTGTCTTATTTTTTAATTTATTAAACAAGAATAATGACCACATTATAATTATTTATCTTAGCTTTCCTTTTGTTGAGGAGGGGGTGAAGACTAAATGAGATTATACATATAAAGCACTTAAGTTAGGACATGAGGTATATTAAGCTAAGCACTCAATAAATATTAGTTATAAAGGAAAAGTGTACTTTTAAAAACTGTTGTTAAAATAAGTTTCAGTGAGAGACTGTTGTTAAAATAACTTTCAGTGAGAATTGTTTTTTAAAACACTGAGATGTTGATTTTATTTTCAAGTAAGATCTGTATGTATGAGTAATTTCAGGAGAAAGAGACAGGGAATTTTGTCTTTGGCACTAAGACACTTCTAAGGCTACTGTTGAGGAAGTAGCTATTTACATAATACAATAATTTATCTGAAAACAGAAGGATGCTTCAAAATATCTTCAGTCTAAAATCAAAAGTAAAATATCTTCTATTTCCTGTGATATTTTAAAATCTTCAGCAAATTTAAAATTAGAGAAAAAGAAGAGTAGAGTGCAGTAAGAGAACTATGTGAGGTTCAAAGAAAACCTGTTTAATCCAGATTTAAATAGTGGGGAAAAAATGAAACTTATTTAAATTTGTGGGGATATTTAAAATACTTAAATGTCTATGAGAAGAGAACATGGGGTTTTAAAAATTATTTGCTTAAGATTATAATTGTTAAATATATTTCTTTGTATAAATTTAGGGGCTACAAGTGTCACATGGATACATCATATGGTGGTAAAGTCTAGGTTTTAGTGTAACCATTACCCAAATAGTAGACATTGTACCCATTATTTTATTTCTCATTCCTCACCCTCCTCCCAGTCTCCCTGCCTTGAGTCTACAATGTCTTTTATCCCACACTTTATGTCCATGTGTACACATTATTTAGCTCTCACTTATAAGTAAGAACATGTGGTATTTAACTTTCTGTTTGAGTTATTTAACTTAGGAGAATGACCTCCAGTTCCATCCATTTTGCACAGATATGATTCCATATCTTGCTATTGTGAATAGTACTACTGTAAACATATGAGTGCAAGTATCTTTTTGAAATAATTATTTATGTTTTATTTGGGTATATATCTAGTAGTAGGATTGCTGGGTCACAGCATAGTTCTAGTTTTAGTTATTATTTTTTTGGGGGGAAATCTCCATACTGTTTTCTAATGAGATTATACTAATTTACATTCCCACCAATACTGTATAAGAGTTCCCTTTTCTCCACGAGCTTGCCAACATCTGTTACTTTTTGACTTTTCAATAATAGCCATTCTGACTGGTATAAGATGATATCTCATTGTGGTTTTAATTTACATTTCTCTGATAATTAGCGATGATGGACTTTTTTCATATAATTTTTGGCCATTTGTATGTCTTCTTTAAACAAACACCTATTCAGATCATTTGTCCATTTTTAAGTTGGGTCATTTGGATTTTTGCTATTGAGTTGTTTGAGTTCCTTGTAGATTCTGGATATTAGTCCTTCTCAGATGCATACTTTTTGAATATTTTCTCCCATTATGCAGGTTGTCTGTTCATTCCATTTATTGTTTCTTTTGCTGTGTAGAAACTGTTTAGTTTAAGTCCCATTTGTCTATTTTTGTTTTTGTTAGATTCACTTTTGAGGTCTTAGTTATGAATTCTTGGCCTACACCAATGTCCAGAAGAGTTTTTTCTGGGTTTACTTTTAGTATATATGGCTTCAGGTTTTACATTTAAGTATTTTGTTCACCTTGAGTTAATTTTTGCATATGGTGAGAAATAGGGGTCCAGTTCCATTCTTCTGTATTTGGCAACCCAAATTTCCCAGCACAATTTATTGAAAAGTGTGTCATGTTCCCAGCGTATGTTTTTGTTGACTTTGTCAAAGATCAAAGTGGCTATAGGTATGTCTTTATTTCTGGTTTATTCATTCTGTTTCATTGATCTTTGTGTCTGTTTTTATACTAGTACCATGCTGTTTTGGTTACTACAGACTTTCAGTATAATTTGAAATCAAGTCGTGTGATGACTCTGGCTTTGTTCTTTTTGCTTAGAATTGCTTTGGCTATTTGGGCTCTATTATGGTTCCCTATGAATTTTAGGATTGTTACTTCTAATTCTGTGAAAAATGACATTGGTATTTTGACAGGAATGGAAGTGAATTGTAGATTGCTTTAGGAGGACTGGTCATTTTAATGATATTGATCCTGTTAATCCATGAACATGGGATGTTTTCCTATTTGATTGTGTCATCTACAATTTGTTTCATCAATGTCTTGTAGTTTTATTTGCACAGATCTTTTGCCACCTTAGTTAAATATTCCTAGGTTTCTGTTTTTTGTAGTTATGGTAAATGGGATTGACTTCTTGATTTTGTTGTCAGGTTGATTAATTATTTGTGTATAGAAATGCTATTGTTTTTTGTATGTTGTTGTTGGATCTTGAAACTTTACTGAATTCATTGATCAAATGTAAGAGTCTTTTGGAGGAGTCCTTAGGGTTTTCTAGGTATAAAATCATAATCAGCAAAGAGAGAGAATTTGATGCTCTCTTTTCCAATTTGGATACCTTTTCTTTCTCATGCCTGATGGGTCTGGCTAGGACTTCCAGTACTATGTTGAATAAGAGTGGTGGATGGGCATCTTTTTCTTTTTTTTCCCAGTACTTAGGGAGAATGCTTTCAGCTTCTCCTCATTCAGTGTGATGTTGGCTGTGGGTTTGTTATATTTGACTTTTATTATTTTAAGGTATATGTTTCTTCTATGCCTAGTTTGTTGAGGGTTTTTTTTATCATGAAGATATACTAAATTTTATCAAATGCTTTTTTTGATCCTATTGAAACAATAATATGATTTGTGTTTTTAATTATATTTATGGAATATGTGGTGAATAACATTTATTGCTTTGCCTATGTTGAACCATACTTGCATACCTGGAATAAAACACACCTGGTTGTGGTATATTATCTTTATGATATGATGTTGGATTTAGTTTGGTAGTATTTTGTTGAGGATTTTTGCACCTATGTTCATCAGGGATATTGATCTCTAGTTCTGTTTTTTGTTGTGTCCTTGTCTGGCTTTAGTACTACACATGTTTCTTTATATGAGAGATAGTGACAAATATTTGGATTTGTTTTAAGTTTGAAAATAGTATGTAAACTAAGAGAATTAAAGGTGTGAAGCTTAATTTTTCTGGTGGAAAAATACATGTATCTGCTGTAATTTGAATCAGTAGTGCTTTCATTGAGATGCCTTTAAGACTTCTAAAGGTGTAAAACTTTGCTATTACCATAAGGGATCACAGAGCTGAGTGCCATTCAAATTATAATATCAATGAAAGCACCTTAAAATGTCAGTAAACAAATTTCTCAAGCTGTTGGCTATCTACTGGTGAAGATAGCAGTAGTTTCCCAATCTTATGCCGTCTGCTTCTCAGTTTAATTACCATGATGTGATCAGAAATATTTTCTGTACATTGGTGATGAGATATTTTTGAAATGGGAATTAATGGCCTCACTCAACACCTGGTATGATTTCACTCTTGACTTTCATTTGTAATAGTTGCTCTGCCTTTATTAATTCCACATAGCACAGAAAAAGTCTGGATAAATACATATAAGATTGCAAAATGTGATTATCTGGCATGGGATAAGAATTAAGTTAAAGTTGGAGAATATTCCTTTAACTTCTCACTTTTGTATATTTTAAAAAATGGTGAACTTCCTAGTGAATTTTTTAACACTTTCATTTTTCAACTTTAAAATGTATTTACAAATTAATAAGTGTATATAACCTAACAATTTCATCCCAGTTACATACTCATGTTTACTAACATTAGAATGTTCCTAGCATCACCTCTTGTAATAGCTTTAAATGGAAATATTGAAGTTCTACAAAAGAATAGATAAATAAATGGAGGTATATTCACATTGTAGAATATTATACAGCAATGAAAATGAATGATCTATTTCTACATATAGCAATGTGGATGAATCCCACAAATGTAATATTGGAAGAAACCAGTCACAGAAGGACTTATACTCTTTGATTCCATTACATGAAGTTCAATATGAGGCAAAGACCTACCTATCCAGTTAGAGGTAGGATAGTAGTTATTTGTAGAGACGGAATCACTGGGAGGATAAATAAGGAGTCTTCAGGGATGCATGTAATGCTCTGTATCTTAATACAGAGAACAGTCAACACCCTTAATACAGGGTGTTGATGCAACAATTAGCATATTTAATACAAGGTGTTGATTGTACAATTATATACTTGATAAATATTTATAAAAGTGTAATCTTATGAAATATGTCCTTTTATGTATTATAATATACTGCAATTACAAGTTTTAAAAATTATAATGTCTACTCATTACCAAGTGAAGAAGGTTTGATGTTTTATGTTTTAAAACATTATAAAGAACCTATTTGAAGGGGGAAAACCCACACATTTTAGCTAGAGATCAACAATAGTCTTTGAATTTGGCAATGCCTTACACATTACAATTGCTGAATAAATGTATGTTGATGGACCCATGTGCTTTATTCTACTGATTATGTTAAAGCATGATGTTAAGTAACACTTTAGGATATTTGCAATAAAGCTAGGTAAGAAGACAAATAGTACTCAAAATTCCTTAAAATTTTCCCTTGGAGTGTTGAGTAGTATTCTTAAAAACATAGAAAGCTGATAATGTCTGACCAAGTGCACATATTCACTTTCTAAGGATGTTACTAACTCCCTGCTTTATCTCTATGGATAATTTTTATTTGGCTTCAGCTCTCCTTTTAAGGGGTGTTTATTGAGTTTATTACTATGATGATTCATTACCCTAATGGATTGGTTGCTTGATGGGTTTTGGTCACAAAGATGATATTTTTCATAGTAATTGAAAATTTATATTAGGAAATATTTACCAAATGGATGGTCATTTTTTATTTTAAGATGGAGACAGATCTATATTAAGTGCTGCAGAATATTTTAAACACACATATCATTTTCTGAATGAAGCTTTGGGGAAAATAATGTCATATATATTAAAATTTTAAAAATTAAGTATATAAAATTAAGTATTGAACCACTACAATACAATTTAACTGTCACCTTTCAATTTAAGGATTGAAGGTGAGTTGAAATCTAGCAGGCTCTTCATAGCCTCATACTTGGAATAGGTTACATTAAGGTCTCATAATTGTGAGATGGTTTTGTTTTGGTTTAGTGGCTAAAAGCACTAATATATTGTATATCAGGAACATAACAAATATCATGAGAATATTTTATGCTTCATTAACTGTACACAGATATAAAAGTTAATTAGATTTCTTACAGGAAATATATATTTTATATATTACATATATGATACATATATTTCATTATTATTTTTCATTGTACTTTAGGTTCTGGGATACATGTGTAGGTCATGCAGGATTGTTGCATAGGTACAGACATGGCAAGGTGGTTTGCTGCCTTCATCCCCCATCTCCCACATCTGGTATTTCTCCCTTCGTTATCCTTCCACATCCTCCCCACCCCATGCTGTCCCTCCCCTAGCCCCCTCAACGGTCTGCAGTGTGTGATGCTCCCCTCACTGTGTCCATGTGTTCTCATTGTTCAACACCCACTTATGAGTGATAACATGCGGTGTTTGGTTTTCTGTTCTTGTGTCAGTTTGCTGAGAATGATGGTTTCCAGATTCATTCATGTCCCTATGAAGGACACGAACTCATCATTGTTTATGGCTACGTAGTATTCCATGGTGTATATGTGCCACATTTTCTTTATCCAATCTATCATTGATGGACATTTGGGTTGGTTCCAGGTCTTTGTTATTGTAAACAGTGCCGCTATGAACATATGCGTGCATGTGTCTTTATAATAGAACAATTTATAATTCTTTGGGTATATACCCAGTAATGGGATTGCTGGGTCAAATGGAATTTCTATTTCTAGGTCCTTGAGGAATCACCACACAGTCTTCCACAATGGCTGAACTAACTTACACTCCCATCAACAGTGTAAAAGCATTCCTATTTTTCCACATCCTCTCCAGCACCTGTTGTCTCCAGATTTTTTAATAATCACCATTCTAACTGGCATGAGATGTTATCTCAATGTGGTTTTGATTTGCATTTCTCTAATGATCAGTGATGATGAGCATTTTTTCATGTTTGTTGGCCTCATAGATGTCTTCTTTTATAAAGTTTCTGTTGATATCCTTTGCCCACTTTTGAATCGGTTTGTTTTCTTCTTATAAATCTCTTTTAGTTCTTTGTAGATTCTGGATATTAGCCCTTTGTCAGATGGGTAGATTGCAAAAATGTTTCGCATTCTGTTGGTTTCCAGTTCGCTCTAATGATTGTTTCCTTTGCTGTACAGAAGCTCTGGAGTTTAGTTAGATCCCATTTGTCTATTTTGGCTTTTGTTGCCATTGCTTTTGGTGTTTTAGCCATGAAGTCCTTGCCTATGCCTATGTCCTGAATGGTTTTGCCTAGGTTCTCTTCTAGGATTTTTATGGTGTTAGGTCTTATGTTTAAGCCTTTAATCCATCTGGAGTTAATTTTAGTGTAAGGTGTCAGGAAGGGGTCCAGTTTCTGCTTTCTGCATATGGCTAGCTAGTTTTCCCAACACCATTTATTAAACAGGGAATCCTTTCTCCATTGCTTGTTTTTCTCAGGTTTGTCAAAGATCAGATGATTGTAGATGTGTGGTGTTGCTTCTGAGGTCTCTGTTCTGTTCCACTGGTCTATGTTGAATAAAAGTAGTGAAAGGTGGCATCATTGTTTTGTTCCAGTTCTTA
>CAUYLG010032698.1:0-31391 GCA_963573385.1 Cacajao melanocephalus | reverse complement strand
CATAACCTGCTATCTAATTTCATTGTATCTATTTCCACAGTGGCCTAGAGTGGCCCTCAGCTTTCCCCTCTAGACAGGCTGCATGAAAGCAGAACATGAGCTGTGAAAAAAACATGGGAACTTCTAGCCTAAAAGCTGGGTGGTGTTTAAGGTTGAAACGCCCACAGCATCTGTCTGGCAATCTTCTCCCCAGCTTTCCTGGTGCCTTTCACAGAGCCAGGACCATACAATGAGGCCTATCCATCAGCTGAGCAGAAGTGAGGAAGGTCCTAGCCACCTACAGTGGATCGGCCTAACTTGGGGTTATACTTCATGTGCATCATCCAGGACACAGACTGTGTGCAACCACAGCACACACACCTTGCAGATCCTGCCTTATACAGTCTCCCAAAGACACCGTAATTACTAAGGTCTAGTATGGCTACCTGATACTTTAAAGCTGTGTCTACAAAGTTTGCTTCATCCACCTCTCCCCATCCTTTCCACTGCCACTGACCTATGCCTCGGGAAGTACAATAATCTGGCCTGCATTACTGCTCAGTAATTTCTAGAAATCATGGGGACAGAATCCCATGTCTCTGCTCCTCAGAGACTTAACATATTTCCCAAGTCCCCATCTCATCTCTGTCACATTTGTCCATGTGATGACACAACTTGTAGCTATCCTAAGACCTCAGTGTGATTACAGAGAGCTCACTTCTAATTTCTACCCCGTATTCCAGAATTATCTGCTGTATATTTTTTTTTCAGTAGGCTTCATCGACTTCTTTAAGAAGGACAACATCATCACGTTTAATCTGTCTTCACATCTGCCACAGTGCTGACTGCATGGTCAAATCTTTTGGACTACTGCATAACTTTACTCTTATCTTAATTAAGTGGTCAAAATGTGGTATATAAAACCCACAAGTGGCCTCAAACTCTCCAGAAGAAAAAACAATTTATTGTTGCATTGCAAAAAAAAAAAATTCCAAACTATTAATCAGAACTGACAAAGTCTCATGTGAGATTACATGGGGTAGGGAGCACAGTGAGAAAGCTGTAATCATTACCGAGACAGGAAAGTGGCTTTGAGGCACATATAGTTTGGAATAAAAATAATGAGTGAGTGAGATCCTGGAGATAACCAGAAAATAAAACAAGCAGAATTTTCTTTTCTAAATTTAATTAGTTGTTCAGTTGAAGAGCAAGTGTTCTTTCCACATCCACAGTGCTACTTCTCCACTCTGGAGGTTTTAGTCTTTGACCTGAAGATGTCATTTTCCTTCAGTAGCAATATTTTTCTTATGATTGTTGAGTATCTGCTATACACAGCACTAACTCTGTGTTTGTTGACTTTATATAAATACTAAAGCAACACCATAACTTATAAAGCATTACTAGTTTTCACCTGAAAAAAATTAGCCTGGTGAAACTAATAAATTGTATGATGTCACATAAAATCAATAGAAGAAGCTATAACTAAAAAAATTTTGATGTAAGTTTTTTTTCTCCAACTGGGAAGAGAGAAAATAGAATGCAACAGTAAAATAAAATGCAATACATGCACTCACTGTAGAACTGAATCTTCAAATTCACTTGTAAGCAACATTAAGTTTTATAAAAAGATTCTTAAAAGCTCTGACCAGGTCATATAAAGACATTTCATAAACTTTAGAACAAAAAATATATATTAGTTCTCATGTGAAAAATAAGCAAGTAATCAAAAGAATATATATGAGAAGATTATGAACCCAGGAGACGTGAAATTTAGTACATGAGTTTGGTGTACAATTGAGAAACAAATTTTGCTTTAAGCATTTGTGAGGTTCCTCATCTGATAGCAAACTGTCAACTCTTCTGAAATTATTGTTTTGGTCCACTATTTCCTTTTCCATTTAAAGAAGTATATACGCACACAATTTTTTCCTTTACATTTCTCTTAGGCTTATAGTTTATCTTTAGTTTAATATATTTGTATGTTGCATTCAATGTAAATGAAAACACAAAAAAATTATGTGTTCAATTGGCCCATATGTAAGAAATCTGTAAATAAAAATATTCAGTAAATTTTATGAATAATGATTTAAAATTCAGAAACCGTGACTTCTAATTATATTCCTATATGATGTCTTTTCTAATTTTTAAATTTTATTTTATTTACTTTTTTTCTTTTCTTCAGAGTTCATTTTGAATTTTCATTTTTGGATAACCAAGCAGCTCTTTAAGAAGAATGCACAGAAGAGTCATTCTGGCACTTTTGGATAGTACATAAGATTTTTTTAATTTTTTTTTTTAATAGTCACATTCAGCCCACTTGCTCAATCCAGACTCCCAAGTTGGGTGAGCAAGATCAGCCCATAGGATTCCAGAGTTAATATGTAACCATATATACAAACAGCCATAAAACCATAACTGTGCCACAGGGATAGAGCAGTGAAGGGCATCTCTGAAGTGCCCTCTAGTCTATCTTCGCTAAACAGAACCCACGTTACCCATGATAACTAGAGAGCACACTGTGTTGAAATGAGGATGCTGACCCCAAATGGCACTTGGCAGCATGCAGTTTAAAGAAAAAGGGACATCCTTTCATAACTTTATAAAATTCAGGCAGTTCCATTAAAGGGGTTAAGAAAACCAACAACAACAAAAAGCGAAGGACTGTCTGTTGTCACTGTAAAAAAGGCACTTGGAGTTAATGGGACTGGGATTGGAGGACTCTCAGCTGATACAAATTTCAGTATGATTTCATTAAAAGGCTTGGATGTTAAGAGAGGACACTCAGCAGTTCCTGAAGGGAGACACTGAAATGAACCGCGGAGAAGCGGAACAGATGAACACAACGGAATCAAATCTTTACGACCAAATTGCATTTAAGCGACAACAAAAAAAGGCAAACCCCAAAACACAACCTAACCAAAGCAAAGTCGAAGCAAAATCAGACAACGAAGCAGCGGTGCATAGCTTTCCTTTGAGAGAACGCATACCTTTAGACACTGCGTGCCAACCTAAGTTCTCAATGACAGCTTCACAGTAGGATAATTGGGATAAAAATGGATTCAAGCGATGCAAAAAGAGTTTCATCTGTTCCCAGAATCGGAGGGAGAACTGAGGTGATCGTGAGAGTGTAGTGACGTCACGTGCGGCTTCTCAATGTCCCTGGTGGTGGACACGTCAAGTCCCCCGAAGGACATTTGGACACAATGTTTAGCCACCTCCCGGCAGGGGCGACATCCGCCAAAGTCATCCTTTATTCTGAGCAATAACTTTAATTTCTTTCTCACATTTACACAGCAAACAGTAATGCAGTCAACGTGCACGTCTGTCCCACGGTGGGGCTGCCGTTCCGTCTCCTTCACGAACAGGTAGGCGCTTCCATGAGGAAGGATATTTGGCAATTTTCTATTCCAGTCAGGGGGCTCTGCCATAGCTCATTTGATGTTAAACGCCATCAGGGGCCTCTCCTCCCGTTTCTGCCAGGGACTTTTCTTGTCTTCTCCTTGGTCATCATCATCATCGTCTTCCTCTTCCTCGTGGGCAGATCTTCTCTGGTGGGGGCTGGCTGCTGGCACCGGGGGGGCGTCCGCAGTCCGTTTGGTCGTCTCCTCCTGCAGGCTGGGCAGCTGGCCGCCACTTCTCCGACTCGACCCCTCCAACAAGCATCGCAGGGCACTGTCCTCAGGGGTACAGACCGTGGTCCCACACTCGCTGCCACTCTGCTCCACGTCGTCCAGGTACACGAGCTGCGTGTAGGCCGTGCTGTCTGGGGCCCGCGGCTCCTTCTGCTGGTGCTCCTGGACGGGCGGGTAGTTCTGCTGCAGAGACAAAGCGTCTCCCCTTCCCTTCCGGGATGATTTTGGTTCATTCATATCTACGCCAGAGTCCAAGCTGGCATCATTGCTTCCGTTCCTTCCAGCTCTTTGGAGATCAATGTAAGAATGTCTAACGTGAGCGTTGGACCTGCCATCCAAGGAGACGAACCACGCCCGGGGGTGTGGAAGCGGCTTCCCACCCCCAAGCTCCATCAGCGCCTTTTCTGTCAGGAGCTGCACCTCACTGTTCATCTGAGCCAAAGCCGCATCGTTCAGGGAAGCCGGGATGGAGAGAGACTCTGACATGGATGCGTTCTGAGGGCTCCACTCCCGGGTACCTGCGTCCTGCAGGTGCTGCTGAGAGATGGCCTGGGAAGACAGGGGCTGGGGCTGGATCTGCGAGGACGGGTGTGGGAAGATCCCGGCGTGGGGGTTGGATAGCTCGGCCTGGAGTCTTTCTATTTCAAGCTGCTGATCAGCCGGGACGACCAGAGGCTGGCTGACATAAGAGTGGTCCCCGGGGAGTTTCATATAATGAGCCGGGATGACCAAGGCGGGCAGCACTTTCCTGTAAACGCTGTCATTGACCTGGTCCACAGAACTGCAGCAGATCAACTGGCCAGGCCGTGGGAAGGACGTGGGTCTCTCGAGGTGATCTACGGATCGCGACATCATACATTCAGTGGGTCTGCGGTCCAGCAGCTGTTCTTTCTCGGGTGATGAAGGCGCGGGATACAGATGTTCCTGAATGGTGAGTTTGCTTCCCGTGGAGGCCGGACCTTCTCTGTCCTGCTTTTCAAATAAAGGCTGTGAGAGTACGGTGTTGTAACTAGCCCTGTAATCATCGTTGCCCGGGGACTCGTAGCCTTCTCTTTCTATAGATTTTCTTGACTTTAAGGGAAAAACCTCCACTGACTTATGGTAGTCCTTCCCCAGCGTCCCGCTTGGTGTGAGGTTATCAAAGGAGATCTGGCTTTTATCCTCTTCCTTGCAAGAGAGGAGGTCCTCCCGGGAGCTAAATTCCTGGGAGGTGCTGTAGGAGAGCTTCAGCATGGGGGTGTGCAGGTCCCCCTCGCCGCCTGGAGACAGCATTTCCAAATGGACCCCACTCACCAGCTCCTTCGTGCCTGGGGCCTCAGGGCGGCTGTGGCTGGTGACGGACAGCGGGCCAGGGAATTCCGACGCTCGGCGTGAAAACAGCAAGTTGATGTGTGACATGGACGTTGACTGGTCTCTTTTGGAACTCTCCAGTGCTGCAGGGAGCTGCAGTTTTCTGTGGTGCTGACGAGGTTTCAAGCACTTCCTCCTGTGACCAGAGACACAATCCAAACCCAGAGATTAGTGATTCTCACAATGGAAAAGTTTCAAATTTCAGGTAAAATCCTAATCCTCAATTTCCACAGGGAGAAACAAGACAAAACAAGTCATCAGTAGCCAGAAGCCTTCTCATCCCACACCCTATTCTTTCTCTCTTTTTTTTTTTTTGAGACAGTGTCTTGCTCTGTTGCCCAGGTTGGAGTGCAGTGGTATGATCAGAGCTCACTGCAGCCTCAACCTCCTGGTCTCAAGTGATCCTCCCACCTCAGCCTCCCGTGTAGCTGGGACCACAGGCACATACCATCATGCCCAGCTAATTTTTGATTTATTAATTTTTTTGTAGAGATGGGGTCTCCCTGTGTTGCCAGGTTGATCTTAAACTCCTGGCCTCAAGCGATCCTCCCCAGCTTGGCCTCCCAAAGTGCTAGGCCACCATGCCTGGCCCTTATCCTTATTTTAACCCAGAGTAGGATAATCCAGAGATGTCATCTTTTACTGTCTGGAGAGCCCTTTGCCTAAATGAATTAAATGTATGACATACATTTTCTTTGACTTACAAAAGTCAACAACTTATTAAAGAGTGTCAAGTATGACTAAAATACTTTGCATTTTTAAAAATACAATTTTCCTCTGTAGTGCCTTTTTAAAATAGCTAACCTTACAGGCTTTTATAAGCCAAGTTACTTATTTCAAAGGAGTTACCCAATAAAAATTCTTGCAAACTCAACAAACACAGCATCCAAATAAGAAGTTTTTTTTTTTTTTTTTTTTTTTTTTTTTTTTGACGGTGTCTCTATCGTTTTCCCAGGCTGGAGTGCAATGGTGCAATCATGGCTTACTGCAACCTCCGCCTCCTGGGTTCAAGCGATTCTCCTGCCTCAGCCTCCTGAGTAGCTGGGATTATAGGCATGTGCCACCATGCCCAGCTAATTTTTGTATTTTTGGTAGAAACGGGGTTTCGCCATGTTGGTCAGGCTGGTCTTGAACTTCTGACCTCAAGAGATCCGACCGCCTCAGCCTCCTAAAATGCTGGGATTACAGGCATAAGCCACTGTGCCCGGCCCAAATAAGAAGAGTTCTGCTTTGTTCTTGAGAACATCATCTCTTAACCAGCATTTAGGAATATGCTGAATAAATCATATGATCATTGTTAAACTCTTTTTCAAAATTTGCCTTCTAAGCAATGTTATCCACGCTGCATGCTCTACGCATTCTATTTGTTAAGTTACAACTTAGATCTCAAATGTGACTCTTAGATACTTTTTCATGGGAAGAAAAAGTACTTCAATTGAGAAAAATTAAGGAAACCCACCTCCATATCAATGCTTCTAAGTATCAATTGCCCAGGAAATTCTGAATTAAAAAAGATATTGCCAAAATGGTAACACTTTACCTGCAATAATATAAAAGGAGACACAGCAAAACCAAAAGTATGAAAGCCATTCCTCCTAAAATGGCCAAAAGAAACACCGTGTGATACGTGGTAATGTCCTGTGTTACAACCGGACCTGGAAGGTCAGAAAATGGCATTTAGAGTTTTGAACACCTTTAACTCAAAAGTGGGATCATTCATTGAGAACAGTGTCTTGTGCTCACTCTCCTTGGCTAGGGCATAGAGTAGTGGTCAGAGGAAAACACCCTCGGCTCAACGCATCTGGGGTACCAGCAGCATTGCATTAACGATTAGCATGATTAGTATGGAAGCTCCCACGGCCAGGAGCACTTTGAATACTCAAAAACAAGATGTGGTTCTGTCAAGGGCCCCTCCTAAGTGGAGAAGCGCGCCTCACTTAGCAGCACTTATTGCATTTGAAATACATGACCTTTTTATTTTATTTTTATTCTTTTTTGAGACAGGGTCTCATTCTGTCACCAAGGCTGGAGCACAGTGACGTAATCATGGCTTACTGTTGCCTCGACCTCATGGGCTCAATCGATCCTCCTGCCTTAGCCTCCCGAATAGCTGGGACTACAGGCACGCACCACCACACCCGGCTAATTTTTGTATAGTTTTTTTAGAGTCAGTGCTCTCACTATGTTACTCAAGCTGGCCTTAACTCCTGAGTTCAAGCAATCCACCTACCTCAGCCTTCCAAATAGCTGAGATGACAGGCATGCACCACCATGCCTGGCTAATTTTATATTTTTAGTAGAGATGGGGTTTCTCCATGTTGGTCAGGCTGGTCTCAAACTCCTGACCTCAGGGGATCCACCCGCCATGGCCTCCCAAAGTGCTGGGATTACAGGCGTGAGCCACCATGCCCAGCCGAACAGTGTAATTCTTTATAAAATTCACAGCTATACTTCAATTCCTTCTTAAACAGGTAATTAAGGAACATAACCCAAATTATTTTTTTGTTGCTGGTGAGTTCATGAAAGCCCAATATTAGTGTAATTTATTTTAATGGTGGGTTGTGAGATGACTGACATATGTATCCCACAGTGAATACCCTCAAAGGCTGTGCTGGGAATGCTTTGTGTTATTTTTGAGATGGGATCTCACTCTGTCACCCAGGCTGGAGTGCAGTGACATGATCATAACTCACTGCAGCCTCGAACTCCTGGGCTCAAGGGATCCTCCTGCCTCAGCCTCTCAAGTAGCTGGGATTACAGGTGAACACTACCATCCCTGGCTAATTAAAACAAATTTTTTTTTTTTAGAGATGAGGTCTTGCTGTGTTGCCTAGGCTGGTCTTGAACTTCTGGGCTCAAGAGATCCTCCGACCTTGCCTCCCAAAGTGCAAGGATTACAGATGTGAGCTACCATGCCCTGGCCTGTGTATGCTTTTCATAGCTTTGAGTCTCTTCCTTCACTGGTAGGAAGCTCTCAGGGGGACCTACAACTGGCAGTTCCTTCATCCTGCCTTACAAAAGCATATACTGGCCAGGCCCGGTGGCTCACGTCTGTAATCCCAGCGCTTTGGGAGGCTGAAGCAGGTGAATAACCAACCTGAGGTCAGAAGTTCGAGACCAGCCTGACCAACATGGTGAAAACTCCATCTCTACTAAAACATAAAAATTAGCCAGGTAGTGGTAGGCACCTGTAATCTCAGCTACTCTGGAAGCTGAGGCAAGAGAATTGCTCGAACCCAGGAGGTGGAGGTTGCAATGAGCCAAGACCACACCATTGCACTCCAGCCTGGGCAACAAGAGCGAAACTCCGTTTCTAAAAACCAAATAACAACAACAATACCAAAACACACAAAAAAAGCAAAAGCATATACTAATCTACGGCATGATGGGAAAACTGATAGCTGAGACTGTTTGAAATACATTTAAAATTAAAGGTCACTTTAATGCATGGGCTTTGTGGCATTTATTTTGGTACTTAAGTTTCTTTTCCTTCGTTTATTCCTCTTCAGTCATAATCTACATAGTTCAGATTCAGAGAATGGGCATTTCTGTACCTGGTTCATGCTTATATCACTACAAAAACAATACCAGCAAGGGAAATACATTAATTTTAAAACAGATGTGAAGTGTAAATGTTCTTAGTATGGGGATATAAAGTCAATGTGACACATTTTTCGACACCTGTTTAGCAAAGACCTCTATCACGTCAGTTAATTTGTGAGTCTAAGTGCTAATTCCAGTGATAATTCCATTACTAAAATATTTGAACTTTCATTTTAGAGCTGCCTTCTTGGTTCATTTGCAAGAGACCCCTTTTAATCACAGCACATTTTGACCTCGCTCAGTCACCTACTTTATTCACCAGTCTTGAATGTGCATGACTTTTAGATGTGTTTAAAAGAAAAAAATCATAAAGATTTGCCACCAGGGAAGAGATTTACTAATGAAAGCAGAAGGCAGTCCAAGTAATATAGATTCTAAAGTCAGCTTGAGCAACAGAACCATTGCTGGAAATAATTTTCTTGAGATGACTATTTTGAAAAAAAAAAAAAACCCACAAACAATTCTAGAATACTTATGAGGGTAATATAGGTTAAAAAATAAACCACTAGTCACATTCTGAAAGATATGCCTTAAGGCACATATCCTAGACGAAAGGGGAAGATTCTCTTAGATACAAAGCAACTGGTTTGCATTTAAGCCTTTTTGGAAATGCTCCACCAACCTGTTTGCCCCCAGTGGTGACCTCCCGCTAGCATCTCTGTGGAGTGCTTTTCCGTACATGTGTGCCTACACCAGGCCACAGCTGTTTCAGGAATTAGGGAGGAGGTCTTGCTGGTCTCTGTGGGCTTTTGATGAAGAATTCCCTATGGCAGCTGTCTGAACAAAACAGGCCCACAAGACTATTTTCTATGCATTATTCTTACCCTAGATGGAAGATGTCCAACCAGAAGTCCCCCACCCCCGTGAAATACCTTCTTGACATAATTTCATCTTCAGACTTTTAACCATTTTTGAATAAGATGTGATCTCTTACTGCTATCAACTGCTGAAGTTGTTTTCAGAAGCATACTTAGCCTGAACCCTCAAAGACCAAAGCAGCTGATGCGCATCATCGCAAGTGTCGGCTCCGCATTACCTGGGATGGGAGGGGACATGGCGGCCACCCAGTACCCCAACTGGGGGGCAATGTACGTCCACGTTAGCTGGCTGCCTTCCTGGTAGACAAGACCCAGACCGCTCTTCAGCCACGTTCCTGTGGAATTGAGAAAGAGATATTAGCTGCAAGCACACCAAGCTTCTTGGTAAGGCTTAAGCATATTGTAAAAGCCATCTTAAATGTCATGTTTATGACCTATAAGATAACCAAGATGGCCAAAGTGTCCTCTAGGGATCCCAGACAGCTTTCTGGAGAAGGTCTTCAACTTCCCTTCAGGGAGAGATGAGCAACTTTACTATTCCTTTGCCTTCTCCATTCAATTATTTTCAGCCACTTTATCAAACGCCCCTCCTTCCAAACACAGATGCTTTTAGCAGAAGTCTTTGGAGCGCAGGAGCAGAATAAAGGCTACATGATGGCGGCTGGTGAGAGTGAAAAGAGAGGGGGAAATCTGGTTCTGTTCATGCTCTTTGTCCTTGAGCAAATTTCCTATCCAGAATTGCAGACTGGCTATATCAGAATTACCTAGGGGTGTTTTGAAAAAATAGATCCCTTGATCCCATCTTTGCAAATTCTGGCCCAGTAACCCTGGCTTCAGTGAGCATTTTTAAAAAGCTTCCAATTTGTTCCAAGGCGGGGAAACACCAAATAAGTCAAGGTCTCTGCTGTACCTTCCAGTTACTCGTTTACCTAGCATTTGAGAGTAAGCAACACGTGCTATGCACTAGCTGTTTGCAGCATATGTGTCTCACCATGCTGCATTTCCTAGAAATTTGATTCCCAGCATTTGATTGCATTTTTACTTTGTGAAGTTTCTAGGAGCAGACTCATTGAAGAGGATGAACTTGCCCAAGGTTGTTGGGCTATTTCCCAGCCAGAAATGAGTGCCTTCTACTGGGCTCACTTGTAGAGAGCCTTGCTCTGAGGCCTGCAATGGCAGCTGTCGGCAGAAGGCAAGGGAGAGGCTCGGTGCGCCTCTACACGGCCCACGTGCACCCACCCTGACCTACCAGCATGGAGATGTAGCGGCATACACAGGGCTTCTGTGCAGCTCACTTCCCTCCTATAATCATCCCCATCTGCAATGGCCACGTGGGCAACCCTGTGGCACTAAGGCCTAAACAGACCAGCTGTGCACCAAAGCCAGGCATGTGTCATTTAACAGGGATGCATTCTGAAAATTCATTGTTCCTCACTGTGCCAATATCACAGAGCTTCCTTATGCAAACCTACATGGTACCGCCTCCTACACACCTGAGCTACATGGTCTAGCCCATTGCTCCTAGGCTGCAAACCCATACACCATGTGGCTGCACTCAACACCGTAGGCAACCGTAACACAACGGGAAGTATCTGTGTATCTAAACATAGAAAAGGTACAGTACAAATACAGAATTATAGTCTTATGGGATCACCATTGTATACGTAGTTCATCATCGAGCCAATCATCATCCTGTGATGCAGGACTGTATTCTATCCAAATGCTTGTCTTTCTTAGCTACACACCTCATGCAGAGGTGGCAGTAGTGGATTTTTTTCCCCTTGAAGAAAGAAACAATACATGGGCTGCTTTGAGGCCTTATCAGTTGCCATAGCAACATTCAAATGCAGTGGGTGGAAAGATACCCTTGGTGATGTCTCCCATGGCAGCCACTCTTCTGCTCACATGCCAGCTGCACACAGTGGGCGGGTGGGAGAGGTTGGGCACCAGTGAGGGCTTGGCATCCCCGCCTTCCCATGCCACAGGATGGATCACTGCACCCGCAGTGGGTTTGGGCTTCAGAAAGAGCAGAATGTAAGCAAGGTTTTGCAAACGGGTATAAGGGCAGGGATGCCCAGTTCTGGTCCATTTCCCAAAGCACGACCTCCTAGAGATCACCTTGTCCTACAGGGCTACTGTACTAAGACAGCGACAAAGTAAGACGTTTGACACATTGAGGAAAAGGGGCCGGGCATGGTGGCTCATGTCTGTAATCCCGGCACTTTGAGAGGCCAAGACAGGAGGATCACTTGAAGCCAGGAGTTCGAGACCAGCCTGGGCAACAGAGTGAGACCCCATCTCTACAAAAAATAATTTTAAAAAGTAAGAGAAAGGGTTTTTTCTGATGGTAAGAAAGTTTCCCCAAAGGTAGAGAATGTTTGCGACTGCTTCTAGTCCTGCTCCAGGCTCAGCACTTGTTCGGCTCATGACTTACACATTGCATTCCCTCCCAAAAGCTGGCTCCCTATAGTGATGCTCTGAGCCTCTCTGCATCAGCCAGGAAAAGGCTGTGCATTCTTTGGTTTGCTGTTTTCCCCACAGTAGATTCTTGAGTCATTGCTTGTCAGAGCAGATTCTGGGTTAGGCTAAACGAGACCCAGAGGTGAGAGCTGGAAGCTGAGTTTAAGTCCTGCTCATTCATGAGTGCACACCTGTCTTTCTCCTGCCTTTCTCCCTAAGTTGCCTTTCCCTTCTATAACACACGATAGTCAGTTGAAACAGACTTTATAAAATACCTTCATACTGGCTGGGTGCGGTGGCTCACGCCTGTAATCCCAGCACTTTGAGAGGCTGAGGGCAGTGGATCATTTGCAGACAGGAGTTTGAGACCAGCCTGAGCAACATGGTAAAACCCCACCTCTACTAAAAATAAAAAAAATTAGCTAGGTGTGGTGGTGGGCGCCTGTAATCCCAGCAACTATAGGAGGCTGAGGCAGGAGAATTACTTGAACCTGGGAGGCAGAGGTTGCAGCAAGCCAAGATTGTGCCACTGCATTCCAGCCTGGGTGACAAAGCAAGACTCCAGCTCAAAAAAAACAAAAACAAAAAGAACCCTCTACATTACATTTGGGACAAGCCTTGTGGGTGACCACATATACAGACCCCACCTGCCTAATGAGTCCCCAAGTTCACTCTGGAAGACCCACAGTCCAGCAGAGATGCTTGTGGAGGCCAGAAAGCTATTGACTGAAGAAGACATAGCTGCCTGGAGAGTCAGTGAGGGAACGGCTCCACCTGGGTCGGGTGTAGAAGGCTTGGGATTAGTAGTTTTGATGAACAGGCAGGGGTTGTCAGTGATGGGGAGGGATGGGGCAGGGTGGGAGCCAGGAGAAAGAGGAGAACATTCTGCCCAGGGATCAGTGTGCACAAAGGCCTGGCGTGGTGGGCATGGATGACATTTGGGGATGGGAGCACGGAGGCCCCGGGTGAACAGGACGGAGCAGCAGCGTCCGGGCTGGAAAGGAGCTTGGCATCCATCTGCGATGGGCTTCACTCCCCATTTGCTGCAGGAGGCCATGGGGGACCTGGAAACAGAGGCACACGTGGTCGGAGCTTCTCCCACCTCCTTCCTCTCTTCTACCCCTGATGTGGTTTGGCTGTGTCCCCACCCAGATCTCATCTTGAATTGTAGCCCCTACAATTCCCGCCTGTGGTGGGAGGGACTCGGGGGGAGATAACTGAATCATGGGGGCGGGTCTTTCCCATGCTGTTCTCATGATAGTGAATAAGTCTTGAGATTTGACGGTTTTATAAAGGGGTTTCTCTTTACAAGTTTTCTCTCTTGCCTGTCACCATGTAAGATGAGCCTTTTGCCTTCTGCCATGACTGTGAGGCCTCCCCAGCCATGTGGAACTGTGAGTCCATTAAACCTCTTTTTCTTTATACATTTCCCAGTCTCAGGTATGTCTTTATCAGCAGCATGAAAAAGGACTAATACAATCCCCAACCTCCCATTTAGTTCCTTCCAAGCAGTCTTCGGAATGTACACTTCTACCCAAGTCTGTGACTTTTGCCAGCACATGTAGCCCCAACCTCATATAGTTTTTCTCTCTTCCAGAAATCTACCCAGTCTTGCAAGATTCAAATCAAACCCACTGTTCTTCCAGAGGCCTTTCTAGGACACATGTCCCGGCACATCTTGGGCAAGTGTTACTGTTATCATCCACCTGCCAAAAACATAGGTTGCCTTCAGTGGCTAGCCAGTGGTCCTAGGTCTTATCTTCTTTCTTAGACTGTAAGCGCCGTGGGTGTGGCCTGTGTCTTGTGTTCCTTTTGTCTTCTTCTCAGCACCTAGAGATATGTATAGAGTAGGAACTCCAGAGAACTTCAGAATGAGTGGAAGCTACAGATACAATAAAAAAAAATAATAACCAGTAACCTGTGAAAGGCTGGGTGTGGTCGGCAGGGAAGGATATCTCCATGGCAGTGTGACCAGGCTTGGGATGCCACCCTTTCAAACTAAAGGGAACAGAACCAGCTGTGGAAGAGCCTACCGAGGCTAGAGTGAGATGCTGTCTGGGGATTCAGCAATCGTGCTGTTACTGGCAAAAGCATTTTAAGCTTTTCGTGTTTTGTGGAAGGAAATAAGCTACAGGGAGTACGGCAATTAGTGAACTGTGTACTAGAAACACATGCCTCTCATGGTGGGAATCCTGATGCCACTGTGGGATGCAGACAGTTTCCCCACTGAAGCAACGGGCACCAGGGCTGGCATTCTTTATTGGTGATATCAGGTGGCAGAGTACATAGACCTCTGCAAAGTCTCTTCGAGATCACTGGGTGCTGCCACCAGGAAAGGTGCCCTTTCCTCATGTGGTGGGAGCCTCGGGCAGTGCTGAGATAGAGCAAGGGAGGAACCAGGTTGCTCCTACTGCACGGACCAAAGAAAGCTCCACTGCAAGGCCCCTCAAGTTGGCCCACTTGCCCCTGGGTGTGGAGGCCTCGGGATGCTCCTGGGTGAGGACATCTGCCCAGAGGGCTGTCCTGCTTGAGCCTCTCTCCTTGGGGTCTGACAGACAGCAGCCCCTAATGTCGTGACAGCAGCCCAGCTGGGCTATCTGCTCAAGTCCACTTCTCCCTGAGCTTCTCTTTCCGCTCTTCCCAGCCTTTTCCAGGGGTTTACCACTGCCTCTCCATGTCCTGTGCGCAAGCAGGCAGCTGAGGCAGCTGCTGGGACTTGCAGACTCAAGGCAAGATCATGTGGTGAAGGCAAGCAGGACCCTACAGCTTCCTCCTGCCCTGCCCTAGAAACCCAGGCTTCTTGCTGCAGAAGCCGCACCGCAGCAGCTGCACCAACCTGGTCGTGCAGCAGCCATTTTAGGAGGTGGCTGGACAATGATATGTGCCTCTCTGGTCCAACCAATGCCTGTGGCCGGGCCTATTACTGGGACTGCGTGTGTTTGAAGGTTACAGGGTGATCTCTCTGGCAGCATCAAGGAATGAAATTCAGCATTACTGAAATTTCTAGATCACTGATTGTCAAATAGTTTTTAAAGCATTTGAACTCTCTCTTTAATGGATTCTTAGGTGGAAACTAATATATGAAACAGATAAAAGGTAAGCTTCTCTGCATGAGGGTAAAGAGACGTCCCCCCACCACCCCCACCATAGCAATCCCCTGGACACCTCCTGAACCGTCTGGAAGCTACTCTTCTATATAACCCGACTCTTTGCCAAAACTTGAAAAGGCCATTTATAACAATTCTAAAAAGCATCATTTCCTCCTGCCCTGTGAATGTGAATATAATTTTGACTTTTCTTGATCCTTCAGGGACATAATTATGATCAACTACAATGCTAGGTTCTGACATATGAACGTCCTTAAGAATACAGAGGTGAGGATTAGAGGTTGTTCGCTCCTGTGCTGACCACTCCCACCTACCCTCATGTTTATTTCCCTTTTCCTTCTTACTTAAAACTTATCAGTGTTCTGTTATCAACTCTGCTCCCCGACCACCAACCACCCCCGAGTTTCCCACCTGGAGCTGTATGCTATTGGGAAACACATGACTTTGTTACAATTGTGTTTGAAATAACATACACAGGCAGTGTGAGGGACAGGAGGATAAAATCAGATATGGAACAGTGATTATATATATATACATGTATTTTTTGAGATGGAGTCTCTGTTGCCCAGGCTGGAGTGCAGTGGAGCAATCTCAGCTCACTGCAACCTCTGCCTCCTGGGTTTCAAGCAATTCTCCTGCTTCAGCCTCCCAAGGAGCTGGGATTACAGACACTTGCCACCACGCCTGGTTAATTCTTTGTATTTTTAGTAGAGATGGAGAGTCCCCAGTTTGGCCAGGCTGGTCTTGAATTTTTTATCTTAAATGATTCACCTGCCTCAGCCTCCCAAAGTATAGGAATTAAAGGTGTGGGTCGGTGCACCTGGCTGGAATGGTGATATTTGAAATCCAAGTTTAGTATTGTTTTCTTCCACACTACACTCTCAGCACAGTTTTTGTCTGAATTGTCATTCTCTCTCTCTCTTTTTCTTTTGAGACAGGGTCTTGCTCTGTCACCCAGCTGGAGTGCAGTGGTGTAATCATGACTCATTGCAGCCTCAACCTCCTGTGCTCAAGGGATCCTCCCATCTCAGCCTCCCAAGTAGCTGGGACTACAGGCACGTGCTACCATGCTCAGCTCACTTTTGTATTTTTTACAAAGACAGAGTCTCAATAGGTTGTCCAGGGTGGTCTTGAACTTCTGGATCCAAGTCGTCCTCCTGCC
The DNA here is from genome assembly GCA_963573385.1 of Cacajao melanocephalus. Lineage (NCBI taxonomy): Eukaryota > Metazoa > Chordata > Mammalia > Primates > Pitheciidae > Cacajao > Cacajao melanocephalus. The sequence goes on along the minus strand of CAUYLG010032698.1, from coordinate 15,280 downwards.
TCGGCCTCCCAAAGCATTGGGATTATAGGCATCAGTCACTATGCCCAGCCTTGAATTATCATTCTTCAGTGTTATACCTTACACGATAGGAAGACTCAGATATTTTCAAGAATAAACAACTTCTTGAAATATCTTACTAATTTTTCAAAAATGAGTAATGCATTCAGCAGGCAAGGTTGACTGTGTATAAAAAGTCATGCATTCTTAATTTGGAAGCTACATTTAACTACAGTGATTATTACACATAACAACTGACAGGCAGGGAAAGCTATGTCCTGTGAGATCTGATGGGGTCTCCCAGCAATCACCAAGGGTGCTGCTTTCCTGCTTGGCTACCAACCAGTAATGAAATCAACTTTTGTTTGCAAAGTATAAAGAAAAGTGAGTTCAAAAATTTAACAAATAGCCATCAAAAGAGAAAAGAACTCTAAGAATGAAAAAGAGCCCAAAACACAGTGTCTGATTTGAATCTGACCTGAGGAGATCAGAGTTACCTGGACTTTCTAGGCGGTTGAGGCTGGCACATTTTTTCTGCCTAGAAACTCCCCTGTAGTCGCCAGTTAGCTTCTTACCATTGGGTAAGAAGCAGACAGACCTGATAGTACAAGCTCTGTTGATTTTGAAAAGAAAACCATACCTGAAACTCACATGTTAACAGAGCATACATTGGAGCTGACACCCGCTAGCCAAAGTACAAGAACAAAGCGGGAGTATTTTTTTTTTTTTTTTTTTAAGAGACTGGGTCTTGTCCTATCATCCAGGCTGGACTACAGTGTTGCTATCTTGGCTCACTGCAACCTCTAGTTCCTGGGCTCAAGCCATCCTCCCACATCAGCCTCCCGAGTAGCTAGGACTACAGGTGTGCACCACCACATCTGCCGATTTTTGTATTTTTAGTAGAGACAGAATCTACGTTTATGACATGGTGGGTTAGTCCTCTTTTTTCCATATTAAAGTCTATGGCTTTGCGTAGCTAGGTTCCCTTCTTTGGAATTGTTTTTCTATGAAATATGTCAGGAGTAAACATTCCTTGTTAATTATATAGCAAAGTATTTGCCCGGTGGTCAATTATCTAATCATTCTTGTTGAAAGCAATCAAACTGAAGAGCAAAATTTATGTGCAGATGGTTGGATTCTCATAGCTGTGGGCAAGTACATTTCAGGACTGGTTTAAACAAGAATAAAATTAAGGGCAACTCATTGTAACCAATGACCTTCTGTTTGAAGCATGAAATCAGAGATGTGTTGAATATTAGAAATTAAAACCATGGCTGCAGTCAGCTGCAACATATTGCCTAGGTATTTTTAGAGTAGTTTTGGAGAAAGAGATTCTTAAATCTAAGCCACTGATTTTTTTTTTTCTTTAAGCCTTAGCTGACCTGTCATAAGACTTACTGAAACAAGTTTTAGGAAAGAAGCAGTTATGGGAAACCATAAAGCTCCTGGCAGACTTATAGAAAGCTTATTCCTTAAATAGATAGCCAGAGGTATCAGGATACATAATAGCGTTAATAAAATTTAATGAGAGCATTCTGAATTTACAATAGATATATAAACATTTCCAGAAAGTAGGTCAGAATAAAAGCTAATTAGCCCCATCTGGGGAAAAATTTTGTTCATTACCCACCGAGGCCAATACCCATATTGCAATTACATGTCAGAAGGCGGACAGGGTGGGGAGCACACAAGGACTGTGGGTGGCACAACCAAGCATTGGAAATATTGTCAAAATGGAAGACAGCATAACAGATAATTTATAGAGAATAACCGGGCATTCTCATAGCAGAGAAATTACAAATCAGATGCTTACTAAAGAGCTTGTTGACACAGAGATCTTGCTAAGTGCAGGTTCTGATCCAGAGGTCTGGAGGAAAGCCTGAGAAGGCAGTTCTTTTTATTTTATTTTTTGAGGCAGGGTCTCTCTCTGTCACCCAGGCTGGAGTGCAGTGGTGCAATCATAGTACTGCACCTTTGACCTCCTGGGCTCAAGTGATCTTCCCACCTCAGCCTCCCGAGTAGCTAGGACCACAGACATGTCACCATGCCTGGCTAAATTTGTTTTTTATAGAGATGGGGTCTTGCTATGTTACCTGAGCAGGTCTCAAACTCCTGAGTTAAGCGATCTTCTCGCCCTGGCCTCCCAAAATGCTGGGACTACAGGTGTGAGCCACTGTGCGCAGCCCCAAGAATGCAGTTCTAATGAGCTCGGGGTGATGCGGGTGCCACTCATCTGCAGATCTCACGCCGAGTAGCAACACCTCTCTAAATTATTTGCCTTTTTATGGGTGTGGCAACTTTTGTCAGACAGAATCGCCACACCTGCAAAATGCCCTTATGCCATTTCCCACCATGTGGCTGTAGCACATTCACTAGGTGGCCAGTGCTTGAAGCAACTTCAGAAATATTTCTGATACATTCAAGAAGGAATTTGGTCACTTCTCAGACTATAGGCCAGGGCTCAGCAAATGCCTACAGACGGCTGGGTGTGGTGGTTCATGCCGGCCATCTCAGCACTTTGGGAAGCCTAGGTGGAAGGATTTCTTGTGTCCAGGAGTTTAAGATCAGCCCTGGTAACACAGCAAGACCACATCTCTACAAAAAATAAAAAATAAAAAAATTAGTCTATGGCCATACCACCCAGAACGCGCCTGATCGTGTCCGATCTCGGAAGCTAACCAGGGTCGGGGCTGGTTAGTACTTGGATGGGAGACCGCCTGGGAATACCAGGTGCTGTAGGCTTTTTAAAAATATATATTTAAAAAGTTGTAAAAAAATAAAAATAAAAATAGAAAAATTAGCTGGGCCATGGTGGCGGGTGCCTGTAGTCCCGGCTACTTAGAAGGCTGAGGCAGGAGGGTTGCTTGAGCCCAGAAGCTCAAGGCTGCAGTGAGCCATGGTCAAGCCGCTGCACTCTAGCCTGGGTGAAAAAGTAAGACCCTGTAAAAATAACAACAACAAAAATTTCAAATGCCTACAGATGCCATTGTGTCCTTGCTTAGAGGGACATGTTACTTAGTGACCTAGCTGGTTCCAAGTTTGAGACCTCTGCAATGACCATGGTCCCTGCCCAGGACGTCCTACCCCAAAGACAAGCCCACACTAGGATTCTTGGTGTTAGGATCTCAGCTCAAATATCCCTTCTCCAAAGGCTCTGACCAGCTAATGACTCTCCACCATGCTTAAGTGTTTCTCCACCATCTGAAATAAACTGGCTCACTGTCTGTTTCCTTCTTCTAGAACAACAGCTTCATAATCACAGGGCCCTTCCCTGGCTTGTTTTGCCATTGTTTTATCCCAAGAGCCTACAACAGAGTAATGTCTGGCACAGAGAAGATGTTCAATAAATCTTTGCTGACCGAAGGATTGTTTGATTTTTTTTTTTTCCCTAAGCGAAGCCAGGAATAGAATCCCATGGGAAATCTTTCCATTTTTTAATGTTAGCAGTACATTCAAACACAACAAACAAATAGCCCCAAACCAACTGTATGGAGCAAACAAAACACATCTGGGAATGGGTGGTTGTTCTGAATTCCCAGATCAGCCCGTTATTCCATTCAGCTACATTAAGTCTTGGCATTGAAGCAGGAATCCACAAAAATCTGATAAACTGGAAAAGGAAGGAGATTTGGAGTCTGAAGAAGTCATGTTTTGTGTCTCTCCCTTCCCTAGGATGTCCCATGAATGCGGGAAACACTCAATTCTACTGAGCGAAAGTTCCTTTCTGATAAAGACCAGGGTTGCATTGAGAATAATGGCGTAAAATGCTGGTTTATAGGAATACCTGTTTTCCTAAAGGATAAGCTCAGCTAAGAATGAATAGATAAAAACACTTCTTTTCTTTTTTTCTAAAGATCCTATTTTTCTTCCCCTTCCATTTAGGAAAACTTCAAACTGTATACTAGAAATGGCTGGGCTGCCAGACACAACTACAGGTACATGGGGTACTGCAGAGGCAAGCCAGATGCTTCTGTGGAAGCTTCTAGTAAAGCACATTCTGCACCTGCCTGGTGTATTCAGGGTGTGTGTTTGTGCATGTGTGTGTGTACAAATAATTTTAAAGGGGTGATTCAAAGGAAGGGGCAAGAAGAACCATGATATTAAAAATGTGATACATGGCTGGCCGTGTAAATGATCACACTTAGGTCTTACGCAACCTTGGAGGAGAGATTTTACAGATCTAATACTTGAGCTTAGAAACATTAGGTCCAGAGACATTAGAAATTTGCTCAAGGACAGGCCCTCTCTTAACATTTGCAGAACTTGAGACGTTTCAGACCTGATGAATGCACAAAACTACATTCGAAAGGAAAAAAAAACCATACAAAGTGTTGCTCTTCTTTTAAAAAATCGTATGTGCTAAGTGAGTGCTAATATATAAGAGATTATAGCTCATACAAAAGTATAAAACCAAACTTACAAAAGAAACAAGAAACAAAGCTACAGTTTCCAAATAAATTTTGAATTAAAAACATCAACTTAATGGTGTACCTGATGACATATTGTTACCCATTGAGGGTACCTGTGTAGGTTCCTGGTGTTCTGAACAAAAAACTGGGCAAAATGCACAAGCAAGGCAGCCAAAGCAGAGATTTATTTTACAGGCGAGTAAAGATTTATTTTAAAGTTCACTCTAGTAGCCCATGACCAGTCTAATTGGTTGTGGGAGGGGACCCATCAGAGGTACTTTCATTTTCCAACAGACAGGCAGCAACTGCCATGCAGAAAAAGGAGGGGTTAAAAAGTAGCCTCTGGGCTGCATGTGGTGGCTCACGCCTGTAATCCCAGCACTTTGGGAGGCTGAGGTGAGCAGCTCACGAGGTCAGGAGTTCAAGACCAGCCTGGCCAACCTGGTGAAACCCTGTCTCTACTAAAAATTCAAGAATTAGCTAGGCATGGTGGTGGGCGCCCATAATCCCAGCTACTTGGGAGGCTGAGGCAGGAGAATCACTTGAACCTAGGAGGCGGAGGTTGCAGTGAGCAGAGACTGTACCACTGCACTCCAGCCTGGGCGACAGATCAAGACTCAAAAAAAAAGGAGCCTCTGGGCCAGGTGTGGTGGCCCACACCTATAATCTCAGCACTTTGGGAGGCCCAGGTGGGCCAATCCCCTGAGGTCAGGAGTTCCAGATGAGCCTGGCCAACATGGTGAAACCAGTCTCCACTAAAAAGTCAGCTGGGTGTGGTGGTGGATGCCTGTAATCCCAGCTACTTGGGAGGCTGAGGCAGGAGAATTGCTTGAACCCGGGAGGCCGAGGTTGCAGTGAACTGAGATCACACCACTGCACTCCAGCCTGGGCAACAGAGTGAGGTGAGATTCTATCTTAAATTAAAAAAAAAAAAAAAGACAAGAAAGGCCTCCGATATTCAGTCAGCTGAGTCAGCCTTAGGTTCTCTACCTCCAACCCAATTCTCCTGCCTCAGTACTACTGAACTGAACTTGAACTTGCAACGTACACATGACATCCACGGTTAGGTGGGGCTTCTTCCCAGCTCGGCATGCCTATGATTCAATTCTTCCTCCACCTTTCTCAAACTGAACTGTAAACCGTTCAACATACTTTAATTCCACTTGTCCTTATTATGCTGATGTTATATCATGTTTATATTACATCTACCATGGTTCCTTCTCATTTGTCCTATTCTATCCAACAGTGTGTTCATAAATGCAGATTCAGGCGATAACATTATCTGATTGTTTTAAATTTTCATGTTAAGTTTTAAAAGATCATGATCAAACCCCAAACTCCAAATTTGAAAATCCTTGCAGATAATTCAGGCCTCAAAGAAGTGGTCTGGATCTACAGGCTTCGGTGGGAAACACTGAATTTTATTGGGGAAACCTCAGATACCTGGGAGCTTTGTCTCTCCCCTGTACCCATCCTCAGGGTCCTCACCTGCAAGGTGTGGATAGCACAGGTTGCTTAAAAGACCCACGGTGTTCAGCCAGGAGAAAGGAGAGAGCAGAGCCGGGTAGCACATTAGTCCCACACACTCGACAAACACTCGCTTTGCACACCAGAGACTTATGTTCCTGCTGTTCACCTATTCTGAACCCTAAAGTTATTTGGAAGTTCAATCCCAAACAATGATATTTCCAAATACGGAACAGCTGGTCAGGGATGGGCCCCGGCCAATCACACTGGATGGCAGGGCCATTCCAGCTACACAGCAGCCTTGGGTGAGACTGGGATGTCAAATTTAAAAACATTAAGGCTTTCCTGTACCTGTCCTCTTAGATCATGCTTCCAAAAAAATCACAAACTGCACATGGGTTAAATAATAGCAGCGATGATGCTGATGAGAGCAGCGAACACATATAGAGCCGTTTTCAAGGGCCGGGCTCTGCTGAGGCACTCTCTATGTGAAGGAGGGGCTGGGGCTTTTATGATCCCCATTTTATATATGAGAAAACTGAAGCCCAGCGAGGTGAAACGACTTGCTCAAGACCACACAACCAGTAACGGGAGGAGGAGCCGGCATCCTAGACCAAGCCACCTCAGGGGCTGGGCTGCACGCTGCCTCTGTTCTGTTCACGAACGCTATCAGCTGGGTCTCATCCAGTGCAATATTCACATCTGTCAAAAATATTTTTACCTTTTAATTGCCCACTCAAGTGGAGGCAACTGAAAACAGGTGATATTTAAAAGTACCGAATTCTGAAATATAGTGGCTTTACTTTCCCAGTTATTTTTCACCCGGGTTAATATAAGAATGAGTGTATTTGATGCCGTCCTTAAAATCCAGGCCAGGCTGGGTGTGGTGGTTCACTGCCTGTTATCCCAGCACTTTGGGAGGCTGAGGTGGGAGGATAACTTTAGGACAGGAGTTCGAGACCACCCTGGCCAACATGGTGAAACCCCCATCGCCACTAAAAATAAAAAACTAAGCTGGGTGTGGTAGCACATGCCTGTAGTCCCAGCTACTTGGGAGGCTGAGGCAGGAGAAACATTTGAAGCTGGGAGGCAGAGTCAGACTCTAACTAAAAAAAAAAAAAAAAAAAAAAAAAAAATCCAGCCAAATAGCAGCAAACTAACAGGGCCTTGAGGCTTCTGGGTGATGGGGAAAGCTTGCAGGAAGACACAAATTTGCCACAGATAATCCACAAAGTGAACACTCCATAAGTGGTAATTAAGAATGAAGTGTGAATAAAACCTCTACACTCCAAGCCCACAAAAACAGGCTACACCAAGCATGGGAAATTCTAGTTCCACAGAAAAAGATACGTTAAGAGACCCAAGTCCCAAAGAATAGGGTTTTTAAACAAAAGCACCCCCTGAACCCCACTATACAAGAGCTAATATGATGCTATCATTTTCTGAAAGTTCTAATTTCTAGGGGAGACAAACACAAAGGCTTAATGATTCCTAGGAATGGACTGATAACACAAGATTGTTTTTTGCGTTGCTAGGCAACGCTGAAAAATAAATGTCGATGTTCTGAGATCACAGCTTGGTTCTTCTCCCAGGAGCAGGACCAGGGTTCCCCAGTCTTCCTCCGCTCCACCCGGAGAACAGGAGCGATACAGAGTCACTGCGATGCTGAGAGCCCACAGCGGCCACAGATACCAACTGGCATTTCCAAGGACAAATCACAGTTGACCGCCTGGCTGCCAAGATCTTCAGCGAGACAAAGTTTTCACTTACCTGTCATCACACCCAGACAAGTCCCACATTCTCAGTGTTCTTTGCTACCTGTAATCATTTCAGTCGCTTTTTTTTGGAGGTAAACTGCCCCTTTCCCTCTAGCTGTCTCATTAAAGCCCCATTCACCCCTAAGAGTGATTTTAACATTTGGGAAAGTACAGACATGTTTCCTGGGAGTTATTTATTTCTAAGCAATAGCTTTGACTCTGAATATTTCCACGGTAAAAAGGCCTATTTCCAATCACATCTTTCTCATGGATATATTGATATTATCTTAGCTAAGTTGAATTCCTCCTTTGTTTAATGCTCTGAACTACTGCATCTATTGTTTTTCAAAAAATTCAAGATGATGCCTGGGGTTCTAAAATCACATCACACATCTAGGCACATACTTGTTAGAGAAATGAACTCCTGTTTTTCATTCTAACTTTCGGCCACACAGTGTAGGACCATTTATCTCTATAATTCGATTAACCACCTCAGTATTCCCCTCTGGGTTATTTCACCTAGACATGTGGCTTGTGATATATATAGTGAAAGATAAGCTAATATTATAATAATTATTTCATTGCAGACTATTTTTTTTTTTTGAGACGGAGTTTCACTCTTGTTGCCCAGGCTGGAGTGGAGTGGTGTGATGTTGGCTCACTGTGACCTCTGCTTCCTGGATTCAAGCGATTCTCCTGCCTCAGCCTCCCGAGTAGCTGGGATTACAGGCATGTGCCACCACTCCTGGCTAATTTTTGTATTTTTAGTAGAGATGGGGTTTCTCCATGTTGGTCAGGCTGGTCTTGAACTCCTGACCTCAGGTGATCCACCCGCTTTGGCCTCCCAAAGTTCTGGGATTACAGGCGTGAGCCACCGCACCTGGCTGAAGACTATTTTTTAAAGAGCAGATTTAGATTTGCAGCAAAACTGAAAGGAAGGTGCAGATAACCCATACACAGCTCGGACTCCCTCCTGATCAATATCCCCTGTGAGAGTGGTACTTTCGCTACAACTAATGAGCCTGCATTCACATGGCATTATCACCCAGCCCATCATGCTCAACTGTATTTTCATTTTCTTTAAGTTGTGAACATAATCTTGTGCTTTAAGAACTCCCACTCTTTGCCGCCCTTCCCCCACACCAATAAAAAAACCCAGTGAAATGGAAAAACAATCTTAGATTTGTATTTGAAATCAAACTCCACCTTCAAGGGCAAGTTGTCTGTGACTTAGGTAAAAGGACTAATTAAATGAACTCGGCATGGCTGTAGCGTTCACCATCTGAAGTGGAGACAAATCTACTACACACCAATTATGAGTGGGTGTTCCTGAGAGCCTGATACATACGCAGCGTACATGGTAAGAGGCTGGTTCAGTAACCACCATTTCTATAGCAACCTACACACACTCGCATGCTGTGTTTTGGGAAGGCAGTTAAAACTGGATTCTACAATGTAGCTTCACTCCTGGAATATGCTTTTATTTCTACCATCTTATTAGAATGAGAGTATCCAAATCATATAACCCAAATTGCCATTCAACAGCAGAAACTTATCAAATACAGGATCCATAAATCTTGATTTTTTTTTTTTTTGGCCACTTGATGTCCATTGCTTTAAATTCAAACCACTGACCTGATTTGCTTGTGACCATTCCCTAGGGCAACAAGTCAGATGTCAGTCTGACAACCTGTACATTAGACGGCCATCTGCTGCCCCAGTTACAGGATAAAGAAAGGATAAATGTCTGTAAAATAGAGCTGACATAATCATCTCTTACTGTCCAGAAAGGCTCAGCTAAGAGGCATTCACCATGTAACAAAACTTCCTTTGCCAGACATGGGAAGGAAGACAGCGTCTTTCAAAGGTCAAACTGGCCACTGCACAATAAATATTCACTTTACTGATTTATTTTTATTTTTAATTTTTTTTTTTGAGATAGAGTCTCACTCTAATGCCCAGGCTGGAGTGCAATGGTGTGATCCTGGCTCTCTGCAACCTCTTCTCCCAGGTTCAAGGGATTCTCCTGCTTCAGCCTCCCGAGAAGCTGGGATTACGGGCACCTACCTACCATGCCTGGCTCCAGCTAATTTTTGTATTTTTAGTATAGATGGGGTTTCACCATGTTGGCCAGGCTGGTCTCAAACTCCTGACCTCAAGTGATCTGCCCACCTTAGCCTCCCAAAGTGCTGGGACTACAGGTGTGAGCCACGGCACCCGGCTACATATTCACTTTAATCCCTTCCCCTCACATACATCTTGACACCCAGGACACAGAGAGGGCACAACTGGATCATAACATATTCTGCTAATTCTTTAAGGAAAAGAGATACACTAAATAAGTACTCCTTTGCTCTACAAATCAAAGCATTTTAACAAAATAGCTTTAGCAAAACCTGTAAATGTGACAAAATTCTCAATTCCAGTATGGGCTGAATATCCTTTATCCAAGATGCATTTTGGATTTTGGAATATTTCATTATACTTACCTATTGAACATACTTAATCTGAAAATCCAAAATCTAAAATGCTCCAGTGAGCATTTCCTTTGAGCATGACCTTAGAGTATCATGATGGCCCTCAAAAAGTTTTGGATTTTGGAGCATTTCAAACCTTAGATTTGGGATGTTTAACTTACATATATGCTAGTCATGCTTCTTAAAAAAATCATTTCAGGCTGGGCTTGGTAGCTCATGCCTGTAATCCCAGCACTTTGGGAGGCCGAGGCAGGCACATCACTTGAGGTCAGGAGTTTGAGACCAGCCTGGCCAACACAGTGAAAACCTGTCTCTATTAAAAATACAAAAATTAGCCTGGTGTGTTGGCATGCACCTGTAGACCCAGCTACTTGGGAGGCTGAGCAGGAGAATCACTTGAACCCAGGAGGTGGAGGTTGCAGTGAGCTGAGATCGTGACACTGCACTCCAGCCTAGGTGACACAGTGAGACGCCATCACACACACACACACACACACACACACACACACACACACACATCATTTTTATTGAGGGTCCATATAGCAATTAGCCAACTCAGGCTGTTGTAACATACTAAACAAATTCGATGTTATTTGTTTTCTAAGATGATGTTAATCTAGTGGACCACCTTCTAATGAATATATAGGTTGAAATATGAAGATGCCAATTTATAGAATGGGAAATTCTTTGCCTGTTCCAAAAGAAAAAATTACGATAACCATGATAAATGGCAGCATCAGAAACCAATCCCACTCTCACGGGTTTTGAAAGGGAACATTTCTAGGTCTCTCTCCTAAGAGGAAACTTTCAATTACCTGACAGTCAAGGATTAAAGTGTGTGAGTTAGAGTTAAAACATGGATATACTGAGGTAGTGTTAAAACGTGATTTTGAGGCAGGGTGGTGGCTCACAGTGATTGTAATCCCAGTCACCTGGGAGGCTGAGTTGGGAGTCACTTGAAGGCAGGAGTCTGAGACCAGTCTGGGCAACATAGCAAGATCTCGTCTTTACAAAAAATGTTTTTTTACAAATTATCTGGGCATGGTGGTGCACACCTTTTGTGCCAGCTACTCAGGAAGCTCAGGTGGGAGGATTGCCTGAGCCCAGGAGTTGTAGCCACTATTGTACCATTGCACTCCATCCTGAGCGACAGAGCAGGATCCCTTCTTTAAATAAACATACAAAAACTGCCACATGACTGTATCATTTGAACAGAAGTCCCAATCGAACCATAAAATAATTCATCTTGCTTTACAGAGTTTGAGGTCTGGCACTACAATGAAGGTGCTGTCACTCTGAGCATCAATTGTCAGCCCTGGCAAAATACAGGGGGGCTGTCAGCTAACAGGCAATATGGAAGTTGTGGCTGTCTGGGCACCCCCGTTTGCTCCTGTCGTGTGTGGAATACACTTGCACTGTAATATTGGAATGGAAAGAACTTTCTTTTGGAAGCCATTTAGACCAGAGGTTTCACAATTTTTTTTTTTTTCTGTAAGAGGCCAGATAGTAAATATTTTTGGTTTGCGGGGATATAAGTCTCTGTTGCAATGATTCAACTCTGTGTTGTGGTGCAAAACACTCACAGACAATATGCCAGCAGATGGGCCTGGCAAGGTTCCAGTGAAACTTTATTTAGGGATGCTTACGTATGAATTTCATACAGTTTTCATGTGCCATGAGATATTCTTCTCCTTTTGATTCTTTATTTCCCCCGTATTTACTGACGTACAGTTGCAAGATAAAAATTTTATATACTTAAGATGTCTGACCTGATGTTTTGATATATACATCAAGCTAATGAATATATCCCTCACTTTACAGTTACCACTATCTTTTCATCTTCTTTCTCTTGGTGGTGAGAGCACTTCGAATCTACCCTCTCAGTAAATTTTAAGTATACAATACAGTCGTATTAACAATAGTTACCAGGCTTTGGATTAAATGTCTGGAACTTAATTAGCCTTTGATCAACATTCCCCCATTTGATTTTTTCCTTCGATCATTCAAAAATATAAAAATTAGGCTGGGTGCAGTGGCTCACTTGGGAGGCCAAGGTTGGTGGATCATGAGATCAGGAGATCGAGACCATACTGGCCAACATGGTGAAACCCCGTCTCTGCTAAAAAAAAAAAAAAAAAAAAAAGCTGGGTGTGGTGGCACGTGCCTGTAGTCCCTGTGACTCGGGAGGCTAAGGCAGGAGAATCGCCTTACCCCAGGAGGCAAAGGTTGCAGTGAACCGAGATCACGCCATTGCACTCTAGCCTGGTGACAGAGCGAGACTTGGACTCAAAAAAAAAAAAAAAAAGTAAAAATGATTTTTAGCTTTCAGGCCACAGTTGGCCAATCCCAATTTAGATGATAAATTATTAATAGATTCATAAGTTGCTATCTGTGCTATTTCTGGCTGTTAAACAACTTGGAAGTGGCAATTATTTTGATTTACCTCAAAAATAGATAATTTAAAGTATTAAATAATTTGAGCTGATTAGTGTAATCATAAAGAGCAACTAATTATTAAATTGTTTTATGTGTTTAAGATGTGTTGGTGCATTCCCCATTTTTTTCCTGATCTAATACTGTCTTTAGAATTTGTTATTTAACTAAAATATTTTAATTTCTACTTAGATAATATTATTAATTAAATGTAACAGCAATTAAAGCCTTAAGAAATATGTGGGCTTCTATTGAGTTTTAATAAGTTAAAAAACATGTGGTTTCTTTGAAATGTCCATCTTATCTTAAAGTTTTCAGAAAACATATCTTAATTCATTTGGTTATTTTTGAATGACTATCCACAAACGTTGGCTTTTCTTCTCCATACGTGCAATCTGTTACAGCGAGGAATTTGCCAGTTACATTTTTTGCAGTAAATGCAAAGTTAAAAAGACCATTTAGGCTGGGCATGGTGGCTCATGCCTATAATCCCAGCCTTTTGGGAGGCAGAGATGGATCACTGGAGGCCAGGAATTTGAGACCAGCCTGGGCAACATGGTGAGACTTTGTCTCTACAGAAAATAAAAAATAAAAAAATTAGCCAGGTGTGGTGGTATGTGCCTGTAGTCCCAGCTACTCAGGAGGCTGAGGTGGGAGGATTGCTTGAGCCTGGGAGGTCGAGGCTGCAGTGATCTGTGACTGCACCACTGCATTCCAGTCTGGGCAACAGTTAAGACCCCATCTCAAAAAAAAAAAAAAAAAAAAAGACAACTGAAGTGGAAACAGATCAGCTACACAATGAAGATTCCCAATAAAATAAATACTAAATAAAATTTAATAAATTATTAAAAAATAAAAAAATAATAAAGTAAATAATAAATTTAAAAAAGGACCTACTCTCATGGGTATTTTTTCTAGAGAGGAATCAGAGAATGGGCTAACTTACACTTCAGAGGCTTCCTAACAATGCACACGCCTCTGTCTTCACCAATGTCTGTATTGTATTTGTTTCCCATTGCTGCTGTAAAAATTACCACAAATATAGGGCCTTAAAACAGCACAGATTTACTTTCTTACACTCCTGGAGGTCAGAGGTCTAAAACTAGTTTCTCTGGTCTCAAGTCCAGGAGTCCACAGGGCCAGTTCCTTCTGGAGGCTCAGAAAGGAGAATCTCTTCCTTGCTGTTTCTGGCTTCCGGTGGCTGCCTGTATTCCTAAGCTTGGGTCCCCTTCCCACATTTCCAAAGTGCGTGGCTCCAGCCTGTGCTCCTGTCATCACCCTTCCATCTCCTCCTCTGATTCTGGCTCCTCTTGCATCCTGCTCTTAAAGGCCCTTGTGATGGTTGTGGGCCCATCTAGGAAGTCCATGAGAATCCGCCCATCTCCAAATTCATCATCACTTCTGCCAAGTCCCTTGACCATATAAGGTAATATCCGCAGGGCCCAGGGATTAGGATGCAGAGATATTTCCATCTGCCATGTACATCAAAAACTTCTTTAAGTAAGGCTGTTTGTGAACTGTATATAAAGTCCACCAAGGAAAGCAAGGATGCTGCTTTTATACAACTGTGCCATATTGTTGTAGTGCACACGACCCACACAGGAATCCCTAGGGTCGGCTTCCTCGTAGTAGGAGGCCCAAACCTATTCCTCTGTATTCAAATACACTCATTAAAAAAGAGAAGGAGAAAACGTGAAGGAGAATACAAACAGCAGGGATGGAGGCTCCAAGATGGAAAAAAATCCAATAGAACTGCCCTTCCTCTAAACAAGAGCTTAAAGCATCATCCTTCTATAAAGTGCACGTATACATAGATATAGAAAGGTAAATTCTATGTATAGAGTAAACCTAAGTACAGATGTTATGTCAGAGTACCTTAAATTGCCTTTTAAAGACAACTAAATTGGCTGGGCATGGTAGCTCACACTTGTCATCACAGGACTTTGGGAAGCTGAGGTGAGCAGATCACTTGAGCCCAGGAGTTCGAGACCAGCCTAGGCAACATAGTGAAACCCCATCTCTACTAAAAAAATTACAAAAATTAGCCTGGAGTGGTGGTGGGTGCCTGTAATCCCAGCTACTTGGGAGGCTGAGGCATGAGAATCGCTTGAACCCGGACGTGGAGGTTGCAGTGAGCTGAGACCTTGCCACTGCACTCCAGCCTGGGTGATAGAGTGAGACTCCAACCCAAAAAAATCCCCCAAAATTAGCTGAGCATGGTGACCACACTTGTGGTTCCAGCTATTCAGGGGGCTGAGGTGGAAGGACTGCTTCAGCTTGGGAGATCGAGACTGTAGTGAGCTATGATCACACCATTGCACTCCAGCCTGGGTGACAGAGGGAGAACTTGTCTCTTAAAAACAAAAGAAATCAAAAAACCCTAAAATAATTCTCAGGTGATTCAACCATTCAAAAGACATTTTAGTTGGGTACCTAACATTATGCCAGAAACTGCTCTTGATCATAAGCATTCAAAGATAAATAAGACTCGGCGAGGGCACAGGGAGTAACCAGTACCCGCGTAGACTCAGGGAGGGCACAGGGAGTGACTCGTACCTGCACCGACTCAGGGAGAGCAAATGGAGTAACTGGCAGCCATATAGACTTGGTGAGGTGGCAGGGAGTAACCGTACCTGCACAGACTCAGGGAGGGCACAGGGGGTAACCGGTACCCGGACAGACTCAGGGAGGGCACAGGGGGTAACCGGTACCCGGACAGACTCAGGGAGGGCACAGGGGG
>CAUYLG010032697.1:0-48232 GCA_963573385.1 Cacajao melanocephalus | reverse complement strand
AGCTGTGTTGTTGATAGTCGTGGAGCTGGGTTTTTGTCTAGATAGAGAGAGAGAGAGAGAGAGAGAGAGAGAGAGAGAGAGAGATCTACAGAGGATCCTCTTGGAATATCTAGCTGAGTATGGATCAGCATATGCATTTGAGAAAAGTATTCAAAGCTAGAAAGAAGACTACGGAGAGAGAGAGAGAGAGAGAGAGAGAGAGAGAGAGATCTACAGAGGATCCTCTTGGAATATCTAGCTGAGTATGAATCAGCATATGCATTTGAGAAAAGTATTCAAAGCTAGAAAGAAGATTCTTTAAAAGAAATAGTGGAAACAATTGCTAGATACTACATAATTCCAGGAATAGTTTGCTTTTTTATTTTTTACTTTAAGTTCTGGGATACATGTGCTTAATGCAGGCTTGCTACATAGGTGAACATGGGCCATGGTGGCTTGCTGCACCTATCTACCCATTATCTAGGTTTAAACCCTACATGCATTAAGTGTTTGTCCTAATGTTCTCCCTCCCCCTTCTCCCCACCCTCTGACAGGCCCCAGTGTGTGATGTTTTCCTCCCTGTGTCCATGTGTTCTCATTAAACTCCCAGTTATGAGTGAGAACATGCAGTGTTTTGTTTTCTGTTCCTGTGTGAGTTTTCTGAGGATAATAGTTTCCAGTTTTATCCATGTTCCTGCAAAGAACATGAACTCATTCTTTTTTATGGCTGTGTAGTATTCCGTAGTGTATATGTGCCACATTTTCTTTATCCAGCCTGTCAATGATGGGCATTTGTGTTGGTTCCAAGTCTTTGCTATTGTAAATAGTGCTGTAATAAATATACTTGTGCATGTGTCTTTATAGTAAAGAATATCAGAGATTGAAAATCAACTTACTAAAGTAAGGTGGAAAGACAAGATTAGAGAAAAAAGAATGAAACAAACAAACAAAAAGCCTCCAAGAAATATAGGACTATGTGAAAACCTAATTTGTTTGGGGTCCCTGAAAGTGATAGGGAGAATGGAACCAAGATGGAAAACACACTTCAGGGTATTATCCAGGAGAACTTCCCCAACATAGCAAGAAAAACCAACATTCAAATTCAGGAAATACAGAGACCACCACTAAGCTACTCCTCAAGAAGAGCAACCCCAAGGTACATAATTGCCAGATTCTCCGAGGTTGAAACAATTGGAAAAATGTTAAGCACAGCCAGAGAGAAAGGTCAGGTTACCTACAAAGTGCAGCCCGAAAGACTAACAGTGGATCTCTCTTCAGAAAGCCTACAAGCCAGAAGAGAGTGGGGGCCATTATTCAACATTCTTAAAGAAAAGAATTTTCAACCCAGAATTTCATATCCAGCCAAACAAAGCTTCCTAAGTGAAGGAGAAATAAAATTCTTTACAGACAAGAGCTCCTGAGGGAAACACTAAATATTGAAAGGAAAAACCACTACCAGCCACTGCAAAACCACCCAAAAATATAAAGATCAATAGCACTGTGAAGGAACTACATCAATTAATATGCAAAATAACCAACTAGCATCATAATGACAGGATCAAATTCACACATAACAATATTAACCTGAAATGTAAATAGGCTAAATGCCCCAATTAAAAGATACAAACTGTCATATTAAAGAGTCAAGACCCATCAGTGTGCTGTATTCAGGAGACCCATCTCATGTGCACCCACACACATAGGTTCAAAATAAAGGGAAAGAGGAATATTTAGTCTCTGATAAAACTGAATTTAAACCAACAAAGATCAAAAAAGACAAAGAAAGCATTAAATAATGGTAAAGAGAGAAATGCAACAAGAAGAGCTAGCTATCCTAAATATATACGTATCCAATACAGTAATACCCTGATTCATAAAACAAGTTCTTAGAGACCTACAAAGAGACTTATACTCCCACACAATAATAGTGGGAGACTTTAACACCCCACTGTCAATGTTAGACAAATCAATGAGACAGAAAATTAGCAAAGACTTGAACTCAGCTCTGGACCAAGCAGACCTAATAGACATCTACAGAACCTTCCACCCCAAATCAACAGAATATACAATCTTCTCAGCACCATATAGCACTTATTCTAAAAGTGACCACATAATTGGAAGTAAAACACTCCTTAGCAAATGCAAAGGAATTGAAATCACAACAAAGAGTCTCTCAGACCACAGTGCAATCAAATTGGAACTCACGATTAAGAAACTCACTACAACTACATGGAAGCTGAAAGCCTGATCCTGAATGACTGCTAGGTAAATAGCGAAATTAAGGTGGAAATAAAGAAGTTCTTTGAAACCAATAGGAACAAAGAGACAATGTACCAGAATCTCTGCAACACATCTAAAGCAGTATTAAGAGGGAAATTTATAGCACTACGTGCCCACATCAGAAAGTAGTTTGCATTTTCACCAGCAGAATTTAAAAAATTAACTCACAATTCAAGAGATTTTATTCAATGTATTCAGAAGTGTATTGCCTCAGTAGCTTGGAAAAAAAAAAAAACATCAACTAAATGCTGCACTGGTCTGGAATAACAAACTTAAAACAAACCTCAAAACTATCAAGCCGTTCACATTACCATTACCAAGTAACAAATTCATCACATCACATCACATCACATCACATCACATCACATTCATTCATTCATTCAAGTATTTCTATACATGAAATACAAAAATTTCCAGCACCCAAAAGAGAAATATTTACAATGTCTAGCATACAGTCTGAAACTACAAAGCATGCAAGAAAGCAGAAAATATGACCCATAATGAAAATAAAAATTAATCAAACCTAGCACAGAAACTACAAAGATGAGTGAATTTGTGGATAAAAACAATAATACAATCATTTAACTATGTTTCATAGATTCAAAAAGATAAACAAAAGCTTAAACATATTAATTACAAATAATATATTTTAAAATACCCAAATAAAAACCTAGATATAGAAACTAAAATGTTTCTACATTGCTAAAAAGTATGTATACACTGAATGGGATTAATAGCACATTAGACCCTGCAGAAGAAAAATTGGTGAACTTGAAGACACAGCAATAGATAATATAAACAGGAAAGTATAGAGCAACATAATGATACACATGTAGCATGATACACATGCAGATGGAATGCCCAAAAGTGGAGGAGGAAGTCAGAAAAATATATAAAGACTGGGTAAAATAATTCCAATTTTTACATAAACTAGAAGTCTGCACATCCAAGAATTCAATAAATGTCAAGAGCAAAAACGTGCAGAAAAATTCATTCTGACATATTGTAATCAAATTTCTGGAAAGCAGACATAAAAGGAAAATTTTGTGTCCAAAGGAAAAAAAAATGACAACGGACTTTTTGTGGAAAGTCATGTAAGAAGGCAACCATGGAGTAACATCTTCAAAGAAATGAAAAACAAATTGCCAACCTAGAATTTAATATCCATAAAAAATATATTTCAAGAATGAAGGTGAAATGAGGACAAGACAGTATGATATTTTTACTTGACAAATAAACAAATGAAATAGAATGGAAAGTACAGAGACAAATACATACATCTAACAATTGACCATTAAAAAAATGTAGAGGTTACAAGCGCCAATACACTATGCATCCAAAAATCCTTCAATGACTTGATTCTCCCAAACTTACATACTTATAGCCTACTTTTGATTGAAATACCATAACATACTCTTACCAAAAACATAGTCAATTATCACAAATATTGTATGTATTATAAACTATATTCCTACAATAAAGTGAACTAGAGAAAAGAAAATGTTACTAAGAAAATCATAAGGAAATCCAGGCATCGTGGCTCACACCTATAATCCCAGTACTTTGGGAGGCTGAGGTGGGAAGATATTTGAGGTCAGGAATTTGAAACCATCCTGGGAAACATAGTGAGATTCCATGTCTTAAAAATAAAAAAAAAAAGGCTGGAGTGGCGATGTGCACTTGTAATCTCAGCTACTCGGGAGGCTGAGGTGGGAAAATTGCTTGAATCCAGGAATCTGAGGTTACAGTGAGCCATAATTGGGCTACTGCATTCCAGCCTGGGAAATACAGCAGCACTCCGTCTCAAAAAAAAATCACAAAAAAGAGAAAATATATTTACTATTATAAAAGTGGAAATGGATCATCACAAAGGTTTTTATTTTGAGTAGGCTGCAGAAGAGGAGAAAGAGGAGGGATTGGTGAATTGGTCTTGCTCTCTCATGGGTGGCAGAGAGGGAAAAGGTGGAGGAGGTGGAAGGAAGACAGAAGAAGCCAGCACTCTCATGTAACTTTATGGAAATAACTGTAATTTCTTTCTGACTTTTTTTTTTGTTTTTATTTCTCTAAAAATGTTTCTGTATGTTACGAATCTTTCCACTGTTTGCTTTAGTTTCAGTGTCTGTATCATAGAAGGATCTATGTTGTAAAAGAAGTAAAAATCAGTCTTGAATTATCAGAACTCTTCTGCCAGATAAACTAACGCAATTTGTTTTCTAGCACTACTTCTTCTCCATCTTCTTTATGATTGTCTGGCACAGGTTTGGAAACATTCATCTTCATGAAATCATCTTCTTATAATTCCTGTGGTGTGATGTCTATCTCTTGATTTTCTCCAAGATCTGTATCTTGAAACCCTTCACCCCTTACCTGCCCCATGATTCAATTTTCTCCCACCAGGTCCCTCTCACAACTCATAGGAATTCAAGATGAGATTTGGGTGAGGACACAGACAAACCATATCATTCTGGCCCTGGCCACTCCCAAATCTCATGTCCTCACATTTCACAGCCAATCATGCCTTCCTAACAGTCCCCCAAAAGTGTTAACTCATTTCAGCTTTAACTCAAAAATCCACAGTCCAAAATTTCATTTGAGACAAAGCAAGTCCCTTCCCCCTATGAGCCTGTAAAATTAAAAGCAAGTTAGTTACTTCCTAGATACAATGGGGTACAGGCATTGAGTAAATACAGCCTTTCCAAATGGGAGAAATTGGCTAAAATGAAAAGACTACATGTCCCATGTAAGTTTGAAATCCAGTGGGGCAGTCAAATCTTAAAGCTCTAAAATGATCTCCTTTGACTCCATGTCTCATGTCCATCCCACACTGATGCAAGAGGTGGGTTCCTATGGTCTTGGGAAACTCCACCCCTGTGGCTTAGCAGGGTACAGCCTCCCTCCCATCTGCTTTCATGGGTTGGTGTTGAGTGCAGCTTTCCAGGTGTACAATGCAAGCTGTCGGGTCTGGAGGATGGTGGCCCTCTTCTCACAACTCCACTAGGTGGTGCCCTAGTAAAGACTCCGTGTTGGGCTCCAATCACACATTTTCCTTCCACACTGCCCTAGCAGAGGTTCTTCATGAGAGCCCCACTCCTGCAGAAAATTTCTTCCTGGACATCCAAGCATTTCCATACATCCTCTGAAGTCTAGGCAGAGGTTCCCAAATCTCAGTTCTTGACTTCTGTGTACTTACACATTCAACATCATATGGAAGCTGTCAAGACTTGGTGCTTGCAACCTCTGAAGCCATGGTCTGAGCCGGACTTTGGTCTTTTTTGGTCAGGGCTGGAGCAGCTAGGATATAGGGTATCAAGTCCCTAGACTTCACACAGCACAGGGACCCTGGGCCTGGCCCATAGAACCATTTTTTCCTCTTAGGCCTCCTGGCCTATGATGGGAGGGGCTGCTGTGAAGACCTCTGACATGCCCCAGAGACATTTTCTCCATTGTCTTTGGGATTAACATTTGGCTCCTAGTTACTTATACAAATTTCTACAGCTGGATTGAAATTCTCCTCAGAAAATGAGATTTTCTTTTCTATCACATTGTCAGGCTGCAAATTCTCAGAACTTTTATGCTTTGCTTCCCTTATAAAACTGAATGCCATTAATAGCACCCAATTACCTCTTGAATGCTTTGCTGCATAGCAATTTCTTCTACCAGATACCCTAAATCATCTCTCTCAAGTTCAATATTCCATAAAACTCTAGGGCAGGGACAAAATGCTGCCAGTATTTTTGCTAAAATATAATTAGATCCTTCTTTGTTCCAGTTCCCAACAAGTTCCTCATCTTCATCTGGGACCACCTCAGCCTGGACCTTATTGTTCATATCACTATCAGCATTTTTGTCAAAGTCATTTAACAAATCTCTAGGAAGTTCCAAACTTTCCCACATTTTCCTGTATTCTTCTGAGCCCTCCAAACTGTTTCAACCTCTCTGCCTGTTACCCAGTTCCAAAATCACTTCCACATTTTCTGATATCTTTTCAGCAATGCCCCACTCTACTAGTACCAATTTACTATATTAGTCCATTCTCATGCTGCTGTTAAAGACATACCCAACCCTGGGAAATTTATAAAAGAAACAGGTTTAATGGACTTACAGTTCCATGTGGCTGGGGAGTACTCACAATCACGGTGGAAGGTTAAAGGCACGTCTCACATGGTGACAGACAAGAGAAGAGAGCTTGTGCAGGGAAACTGCCCCTTTTAAAGCCATCACATCTCATGAGACTTATTCACTATCATGAGAACAGCACAGGGAAGACTTGCCCCCATGAATCAGTTACTTCCCACCGGGTCCCTCCTACAACACATGGGAATTCAAGATGACATTTTGGTGGGGACACATCCACACCATATCAGTTCCTCTTTTGTCCATCCTACATGTATAGTTTGTCAAATAATAATCTTTAATGGCATTTCCAGGTAACCTAGAAAAAGTAAATCCAGAATCTTTACTATAGTTTACAAGACTCTACATTATTTCGCTCTTGGTTACTATTCTGACTTCTTTTTTCTTTTTTTTTCCTTTTTCTTTTCTTTTCTTTTCTTTTCTTTTCTTTTCTTTTTTGGAGACAGGTCTCACTATGTTGCCCAGGCTGGTCTTAAATTCCTGGGCTCAAGCAATCCTCTTACTTGGCCTTCCAAAGTGCTGGGATTACAGGTGTGAGCAACCATGCCTGGTATACTAGTCTGTTCTTGCACTGCTATAGAGAAATACCTGAGAATGGACAATTTATAAAAAATATTTAATTGGCTCAGCGTTTCACAGGCTGTTCAAGAAATATGACAGAGACCTCAAGAAACTTTCAATCAGGGTGGAAGGCAAAGGGGAAGCAGGTACATCTTATATGGCTAAAGCAAGAGGAATATAGAGAAGAAAAAAGTGCTACACTCTTTGAAACAACCAGATCTCATGAGAACTTAGCACCAAGGGATCAGTGCTAAACCATTCATGAGAAACTACCATTTGATCCAATAGCCTCCCATCAGGCCACACCTCCAGCACTGGGCATTGCAATTCAACATATATCTGGGTATGGACACAAATCCAAACCATAACACCTGGCCTCTCTCTGATTTCATTTTCTACCACTTCTTCTCTTGCCACACTGGTCCTTTTTGCTGTTACTTTATCGTGCTGAGAAAGTTCCCATTTCAAGGCCTTTGATTTGCCATTCTCTACCTTGAGAATTCTTTTCCCAGATAGTCACATAACTCATTTACTCACTTAATTCAGGTATCTGTTCCAATACCTACTTCACAATAGCACGTTCCTCATTGTCCCTTCTAAACAACATGTTTGTCATTCTTTGATCCGTATCCTACTTTATTTTTCCCTTGTAATATTTATTATCATCTGACATTATATAGATATTTGTTCTGATTTATTATTTATTTTCTCCCCAAGCAATTGTGAGCTTCATGGAAAGGCAAAGACTATAATTTTTTTTTTCATGCTCTATTTCCAGTGTCTGGAAGAGTGCCTAGGACATAGTATTAAATGAAGGAATGAACCACAATGGTTCAGAGTTGGGTTTTGGATAAGTAAAGAAAAGTGTTGTATAGAATCTCAGACTTTCTTTCCTGCTACTAACAAGCTATTTTATTGAAGCTGGACTCAAACAGATCATCTTTGATATAAGCACTAACAAACTAGGCTGCCAGTTTGTCAGCTTAGCACCTGACAAAGTCAAACATGCATTAGTGACCAAAATATTCAAGAAACATAATTTATTTAAATAATGATCAAATGATTAAATATCAGATAGAATAATAATCACACATGGACCTGGAACCATCACAAGCATTAGGAAATGCCTTTAGTGGCCTCATTCTTAAATTCTAGCATTTTTCCCATATTCTATATTCTGTATTCATATAACTGGTTTGATAAATTTTCTTGGATCTTTATGTTAAAACAGCATGAAATATGTCAACTATTTTTTAAGTAGTAGTTGTTGTTGTTTGGTTGGTATTTATGGCTTTTACAGAAATGCAGCTAAGCAATTCATTTATCATCATTTATCGTTGAGGGTCCAGGTCAATATTTTTTACTTTATTCTGAGAATATGGTGTTATCTGGTGCTTGGTTCAAGTCAATTAAATTCGGAGCATGCTGCTAGGAAATGAAGGAATTCTCTGGAGAAAATGACATATTTCCTGCCTCAAAGAGACTGTCAGTTCTAATATTAATATAAATTGGGTTTCTTTCTGGATATGACACTTGGTTTGTTTCTAGCTGAGTCAATCTTTCCCTTAGATTCCTCAACTAAAAAATAAAGCTAATAATATCACTGTTAAGAAAAAAATAGTAGAGAATGGTAAGGTAATGTTTACAGTTGGAACTTAATAAGGTACAAACTAATACATTCTAGAATGTTTTGCTTGTGTGAATCAGTAAAGAAACTGGAGTCTGTTTTAATTTTGATTAGAGCTGGAATATCTATTAGAACTAGAATATATAACAGCCCTGTGGTTTTAAAGTTTTTTGTGAATTATGTTAAATGAAATTTTAAGCTGAAGCATAAGCAAACAAACTTGTTAAAACTGGAACTATGCACCTGGGTATTGCTTAAATGGAGTTTGACATCTCTAAGACTTACCTCTTTGAAATTTGTCACAGATACAAATGCTTTTAAGCAGAGTCTGACAGTTTTATGGCCTCTCCCACTAATTTAGATACAGTTTTCCCATTTGTCACCATTAGTCAGATATTACTCATTTCCAGGGCAGCAATACAAGTTGTCCCAACACACAGAAATAAGGGAAAGAAATTTAGTTGCCTTGGTTTTAAGAATAACTCAAGTCTTCATCTCAGCAATCTCCATTTGCTATTTTTAAACTATAGACAGCCTTCCTAAATTCATGGTATCCAATCCTTGTTTCTGTGATGTTGTCTGAAAAATTAGAAGCTCATCAGTGATGTACTTTTGCCCTAAATATGATTATCTGTCACTCAAACGTACTCATGTGCACACAAACACACACACATACAACCTGATTCCATTCAAATTGTTGGTCACAACCAAAAGTGGACTTGCCTTTTTCTGTTCTGCCAAGACAGTGTGGACAGAGATCTTGTAGATCTCACATTCACCATTGTATCTCAAACACCAACCACACTTCCTTTGTATTTATACATGTATGCAGGCATGCATTTATTTATTCACCATGCACTTGAATACATGCATACTTTCTCTGTATCTGACACTGTTCTAAAGACAGGGAAGTAACATTGAGGAAATTGGTTTCTGCTCCGTGGAGCTTACAGTCCTATGCATGGTTGGTGCCCTATAAATAATTTGTTCAGTTAGTGAAAACATTTTCTTTGCTCATAAATAAAGAAGTAGTAATGGTAGAATTTTTTTAAACTATACTTTAGTTTTTAAAGCAGGTTTAGGTTCACAGCAAAATTGAACAGAAAGTAGAGTTCCTCTATAACCCTTCTCCCCCTACACAGCTTCCCTGCCATTAACATCTTGCACCAGCGTGGAACTTTGCTACAGTTAACAAACCCATATTGACACTTCATATTACTCAAAGTCCATAGTTAACACTGTAGTAAACTCTTGGTGTCATACATTCTTTGGGTTTTGACAAATAAATAACGATTATGTATCTGCCATTAAAGCATCACACAGAATAGTTTCACTGCCCTAAAAATCTGACTAGACTTTTGAAATTCTGAGATTTAGAGAAACTAGATTGATTGGCAGCTTCTTTCAGATTTTCTTAACAAAAAAATTCTGGTTTACATGATATTTGAATTTCAGAGGTACCAGCCACCTAGGCTGAAACATGCTTTCAGATCAGGTGATCTCACAAATGCATAAGGGATCTGGTTTCTCAACCTCTTATAACAAAGTAGTTTCTGAAGACTTCCCCAAAATGAAACAGTTCATGAACTTTTTTTTAAAAAAAAGCTCTGCCTTTATTATTACTATGCATGAGCGTAACTTTGACAGTCCATCGTTTAGTCCTTTTTTCTTTTTCTGCAAAAGGTTGGGTGATTTGATTTTCAGAAACATGTTGTCTAGAGGTGCTTCTTTATAAATTAGAAATTATACCTGATATGAACCCCTCATCAGTGATGACACAATCACAAAGGCTGAATGGGATTACTCTTCAGGCTTTCCTTTTGCATTTGACCACTCAGTGGGCTCTGGTCTTTCAAGCCTAGAGACCTCAGAAAATGGGATCCCTTGAACACAGTACTCTCTTCCTGACCCAGAGATTCTTGGGACATCAAATGCAATTTGAAAGTCACTGTTTCCAATTTCCTCATTTTCTAGAGAAGAAAGCAGAGACCCACAAACATAAATCTACTTGCTTCAGGCCATATAGTTCAGTAGAGATAAAATTTATACTAGAACATCAAGATTTGCAACATTCATTTTCACTGCTCTATATTAATGATATATTCTATGATGTATTGTCATTAGCCGAAGTCAATTAATCATAAATCATGATTCAATAGAATTTTGCTTAGAGATAACATCTCTGATTTAGTAAAGAATTTTGTAGCAAAATGAATCAAAAATTTTCCCTTGAGGATACAGTTTTCGGGAAACAGAAATATGACATTTCACACGTACAAACATTTCTTGGTCCTAGAAATGTTCAAGAATCCTTTAATAACATTGCTCTTTTCTTTCTGAATTCCATGTGCCAGGGCACCAGCAGTCATTTGCAGGATTCTTGGATTTCTTCAAATTCTATCATTTTGTTAGATATGACTGGTGTGGACATAGGATGATTCAATTTTATATACAAATATGTAAATACATCTACATATGGGCATTTAACCCTATTTAAACTTCAGTGTAATTATGACCAATACGACTATTCAACGACTGAAACCAGAACAAAAGAATGTCTTAAGCCTGTGAGATTCCTAGGGAACTTAGGCAAGCCACATAAAATGATTCTCGTGGACGTTGGCCCTGGCTTGAGCATAGCCACCATCACGGTTTCTGTCTTCAAAAAATATGTACTATATTTAAATCATCTAAGAATAGAGCAAGAGTTCCCTACCACTTCCATCTGATTATAGAATTTTTGAAATAAATGGAAACTGACAATTTCATTGAGTCAAGGACTACAGCATCCCTCAAGGTTTCACTGGAATACTCATAACAGAAGGGTGTCTAGACTGTTTTGAAGACCTCCTGAACAAAAGTCCACAGAGTTTTAATTATAAAAAGCATTTATATGATATGTTAATATGCTTGCACATGATTTTCCTACTATGTATGGTAGTAATTAGGAAAAAATGGGATACCAAAGTCAAAATGTTAAGCACAGAGTCTGAAACAATTATAGCGTTTAATGTATTTCATTTCTATGTCTGCAAAAGTAAATACAAAAGAAATTCCAAAGATAGTAAGCTAGTTGCATGTGTACTTTTTTTCTACTGAACTATAAACACTTAGAGCGGCCACTATTATTTTTTTCTGTATTCTTGGTGTCTAGTTTAGCGTATTACTGAATAGTAGACAATAATTTGAGAAGAATGAAGAAGAGACGAGAGGGTGGGAGAGGAGAGGGAAATAGGAAGGAAGGAAGACAGGGAGGAAGGAAGCGGAAGGGAAGGAAGGGAAGGAGGGAAAGAAGGAAGGAAAGAAGGAAGACAGGGAAGAAGCAAGGGGAAGGGAAGGAGGGAAAGAAGAAAAGAAGGAAGGAAGACAGGGAGTAAGGAAGGGGAAGGGAAGGGAAGGAAGGGAAGGAAGGAAAGAAGGAAGGGAGGAAGGAAGGAAGAAAAGAAGGAAGAAAATAAGAAGGAAAAAAGGAAACAAGGAAGGGTAAGAGTAAGGGATAGCAAACAGGCAAAGAGACATATTTCTCCAATAATTTCCTACCACTTTCAGTATAGATAGACATCCAACTATTTAGAATTGTTTACAAGGCAAATTCTTTGCTCTGAGAACCTCTGTAATCTCTTTAAATACACCTCATGTTCAGCTTCAGTCACACCCATTAGTGGCACTTCCTCTGATATTCAGTCACAGTCCTGGGCTTTGCATTTGTTATTCTTCTAACTAGAACATATCCCCTCTTCATCTCTGTCCCCTTGTCAATCTAGCTAACTTCTTATCCTTTATGCCTCAGCTAATGCATTTCATATAATCACAGTAAGTATTTATTTTTACTTTCCTCTTAGATCTTCTGTTTCCATTTCAATAAGATGTCATCATTTTTTATGTATTTATACATGATAGCATATTTGTTTTCTCAGAATATACCCCAAATATTTTTATTTACCATCCTATTTTATTCATACCAAATTCACATATAGTTCTTAAAACCGTATGTTCACAATCTTCTCCCCAAACATTGCCAATTGTCATCTAGTTTTTTCCTGATGTGCACTCCGGAACTAGTGTTGAACCTTTCTCCTTTAAGTAGATATACTCTCTTTCACTTTAGAATTCTGGAATATTCTTTAGGAGAGCTCTTTTTTTTTTTTAACTCCAATCCTACCTTTTTTAAAATTAAGCTTTTTATTTTGTGTAAGTATAGATCCACATCTAGCTGTAAGAAACAATACAGAGAGATGCCAAATACCCTTTACTTCATTTTTCCCAAGGGTAACATCTTTCACAACTCCAGAACAACAGAACAGTTCCATGATTGCAAGGATTCCCTGTGTTGCCTTTTAAACCACAGCCACTGCCATCTCCCCAGCGCTGTTCCTAACAGGTGGCAACAACTAATCTTTTCTTCAATTCTATAATTTTGACATTTTATGTATATCATAGAAATGGGATCATATAGTATATGACCTACTAGAATTAGCCTTTTTTACTCAGCATAATTCCTGGAGATCCATCAGATTTGTTGCATGTATCAATACAGTAGTTCGTTCTTTTCTATCGCTGAGTAGGATTTCATGGTTTGGACGTACCGCAGTTTATTTAACCATTTACCCATTGAAACACATATGGGTTGTTTCCAGTTTTTGTCTGTTTCAAATAAACCTGCTATGAACATTTATCTACAGTCTTTTATGTGAACATAAGTGTGCATATCTCTGAAATAAATGCTTAGGAGTACAATGATTTTGCCACATTGTAGTCAAATGTTTGATTTTTAAAAAACTATCAGTTTTCCAAAACAGCTCAACATTTACATTCCTTCCAGCAATGCTTGAGAAATCCAGTTTTTCCATACCTCATCAGCATTTGGTGTTGTCACTATTTCTGATTCTAGCACTTTTAGTAGATGTGTCATTATATCTCTTTGTGGTTTTAATTTGCATTTTCTTAATGGTTATGATGTTAAACATTTTATCATATGCTTATGTGACACTTGCACATCCTCTTTAGCGAAATGTCTCTTCATACCTTTGTCCATTTTCTAATTGGGTTTCTTATTATTGTTGAGTTTTGAGAGTTCTCCATATTAATATTCATTAATATATTAATGAACATCTATGAGTTAATATATCTATGTTAATAATTTGTAATGAATATTAGTCCTTTGTTAGTAATATGTTTTGAAACAATTTTCTTTCAGTCTGTAGTGACATTTTCCACACGCTTAGTGTCTTTGCAGGATCAAAGTTTTTAATTTTGATGAGCTTTAGTTGTTCAGGTTTTTCTTTTATGGGCCCTATTCTTGGTGTAAAGGTTAATAAGTTTATGTCTAGTCCTAGATCCAAATACTTTCTCCTATTTTTTCAAATAGCTTTATAGTTTTATGTGTTACATTTAAGTTCACAATCCAAGTTGAGTTAATTTTTGTGAAAGGTGTGAAGTTTAGGCCAAGGTTTAAGTTTTTTGTCTATGGATGTCCATCGGCCTGCAGCATGATTTGTTCGAAAGGCTACTTTTCTTTTGTTAAATTGTGTTTTCACCCTTGTCAAAAGTAAGTTTGGTATTGCTATGATTTGAATGTGTCCCCCAAAGGCCAAATGTTGGAAACTGAATCCTCCATGCAACAGTATTGGGAGGTGGGGCCCAATAAGAGGTGATTAGATCATAAGGGCTCTGCCTTCATGAATAGATTAATACCAGTATCACAAGACTGGGTTAGTTGTCACAAGAGTTTGTTCCAAGTGAGTTTGGAACCCTTGCAGTTTTGTGCCTACTTGTCCTTCCACTTTCTAGCATGAAATGACATAGCAAGAACACCATCAGCAGATGTGATCTCCTCAACCTTAGACTTCAAGACTCTACAACTGTAAGAAACATAACATATTTTCTTTGTAAATTATCCGGTTTGTGGTATTCTGTTTTAGCAACACAAAACAGATGAATGCTGGCATATTTTTTGTTAGTGTATTTCTAAATTCTCTATTATGTTCAATTGATCAATGTATCTATCCCTCCACTGATACCACACACTGTCGTGATTGCTATAGCTACATAGTAGAACTCAGTATCAAGTGGAGTGGTTCTTTCTACTTTGTTCTTCCCTTTCAAAATTGTTTTAGCTATTCTAGGGTGCTTTTCCTATACGTTTTAGAATATGTTTGATTGTGGCTATGAAAACCTTGCTAGAATTTTTATAGAAAAGGCATAAACCTATAGATCACTTTGGAGATAATGGACGTGTTTATTATGCTAAGTGTCCCAATCCATAAATGTGGTTTGTCTCTCCATCTATTTAAGTCTTCTTTGATTTCTTTCATCAGCATTTTGGAATTTTCAGCATACAGTTCCTGTACATGTTTTGTTAAATTTATACCTAAGTGTCTCATTTTCTTTAGAGAGATCGTATGATCTTTTCAGTTTACACATATTCATTTTTAGTATATATAGGAAAGAAACTGTCCAAATCAGAAAGGAAGAAGTAAAATTATCTCTATCTTCAGATGATATAATCCTATATGTCATAAAAAAAAACCCTAAAGATGACACACACACACAAAAACTGTTTGAACTAATAATTAAATTCAGTAAAATTACAGGTTACAAAATTAACATACAAAAATCAGGAGCATTTGTATACAGAAATAACAACCTACTTTAAAAAGAAACAAAAAAAATCAATCCCATTATATTTCATGATAAAAGTATGAAGAAATATAAAATACTGAGGAGTAAATTTAACAAAAAATTTATAGACTGAAAACTGTAAAGCATTGATGAAAAGAATTGGAGAAGACACAAATAAATAGAAAAATATCCTATACTGATGGACAAGAAGAATGAATATTATTAAAATGTCCATAATGCAAAGCAGTATACAGATTCATGCAATCTCGATCAAAATCTCAATGACATTCTCTATATAAGTAACAAAATCCATCCTAAAATTAATATGGAACCAAAAATACCCCAAACAGCCAAAATAATTCTTAAAATAAAAAACAAAGTTGGAAGCATCACACTTCCTGATTTAAGACTTCATTGCAGAAATGCCAGATATAGTATGAACCTAAAGTAAAATAAAAAATAAAAAATAAATTTAAAAAGACTCCATTGCAAAGTTATATTAATCAAAACAGTATGGTTCTAGCATGAGAAAGAGGCACATGGTCCTGCTCAGTGCTAACACTACCCCAAAATGGAATCAGGGCACCCTCTGGTTCTGTCAGACTGTGTTTACACTCCAACACCACCTTGTTTCCTTGGGATGAATGAGATTTTTTTCATTGGTGTTTAGCTGGAGTAGGGAGGATACTGCAAAAAAAAAAAAAGGTTTCTGCTGTCAGGCAATCTTTTTTCATGTCTCTTGGCTAAAGGAACAGGTTTTCTTTGGAGCTTTGTGTCCATGTCAACTGGGGATTTGGGGTTGGAGGCTTCTGGATCTCCCTGTCCAGAATATATGAAAGGCACCCAGAAATCCAGTGGGCCTACTGCTATGTCTTTCCTCAAGTTTTGAGATCCCTAAGCAGAACATTTTCTTTCTACATTTTGGAGGCTTCCTATGTTTTTTTGTTTGCTACATATATCCAAAGTTCTTTTGTTGTAAGAAGGATCTGGGAGGAATGGTACTACTAATCTTGATGGAATCTGGAGACCTCCAAGTCTCACTCTTTTCATATATTAAAAGTATTTAAGTTCAAAAGTATAACCATTACATTACCTAGGTGTATATGTGTTAAATATGTGAAAATGTAATAAAATATAATACCTGCCATAAGACCCTGCTATAGTGATATGTTTCCCTTAAACAATATAAGAGAATAATTAAATCTTAGTCTCTCTTCTCTGCATTGCACTTTTCATTTATTCATTTATGTATTCACTTACTCCTTTGATCTATGTTTGTTAACTGGTTTATACAAGCCACAAAACTCCAGGAATATAAAGATTAAGATACAGTTTTACTCCAGTTTTGCTGTATTTACCCAATAGCCCAAATGAAAAATTTAAAAATAATTGACTTCTTCCTCTCCATTAACCATGCACCCTACAAAAAATTTATCAGCAAATTTATGTCACCTCTAATGCAAGTCATAAATCCATCCAGGTCCCTCCATATTTCTTATGGGCATCTAATTCAACCTGCTATCATCTTTCATTAAAGCTCACCTTTCAAGCTGGTCTCCCTCTCTCAACCAGCGGCCAAGTAACCTGTTAAAAGTATCCATAGGAACATGTTAGTGCCCACTTTAAAAGACCTCCCATAGTTTTCCTTGAGATGAATGATAAAATCCAAATTATTCGTAATGGATCCTAATAGTTTGCCTATACTTCCGACCTACTTTACATGACTCTACTATCTCTCTTTAAGCTTTATACTTCTCCAGGTTGCTCAAACCCCAACCTTTTTTCTACCATGAGTTCTCTGCCTGTGCAGTTTTCTCAGACTTAACATTCATTCCATCACCCCTTTCCCAGAAAATTTCTGTTCAACATTTTGAGCTCTTAAGCCCTTGAAGCTTCTTAAGGCTTTCCATTTCTTCTATAATTACTGAACATCTCTGTGCCTGTCACTGTATTTGGAGCTGGAGATAAAGCAGTAGACAAAAAGACAGAATCTTAGCTTTTGTGGACCTCATATTACATGAGGGAGGACAGACAATGTATATAAAAACACAGAAATTAACAAAATTTCAGATAATGATAAGTGCTCTGAAAAAGACAAACACGATATGATATGGTGGAAATACGCTGGTGGTATGGGTAGAATGGGACCGATTTTGGAACAATACATTAGAGATAGTCTCTGTGAGGAGATAATATTTGAGTTGAGAGATGAATAGTGTGAAGGAATCAATCACGTAAAGATCTAGAGAGGAAGAGGATTTTAGGCAGAGCAAATAACTAGTGCAAAGACAGAAGAAAAATGGGTATGCTTGGTAAGCAGATGAAAGGCCAGTATGGTGAGGCCTTGATGGTAGGCAGTGATCTTGAAGAGGTGGGCAGAGACCAGATAATTCAGTACCATTCAGCTTGTGATGAGCTTTGGGAAATATTGGAGTGTAAACAGAAGCCACAGAAGGTGTTTAAAACAGGATAGTGACACAATTTTATTTATATGTAAAAAGGTCACTCTGGTCATGAAGTGGCGAATAGTTTGTGAGTAGGCAAAGAACAGAAGGAAACTGCTTAAGATGCTGTCTTCATGGTTTAGGCAAAAGGTAATGGCAGCTTGAAGGAGAGGAGAGAAGAGGGGAGGGTCATTACAGTTTGAAAGTCTTGCCAGTACTCTTGAATCCCCCTCACTTCTCCTCCAGGTACGATCACCCTCTCTTCTTATAACAGCCCCCACTACACTCACTTTTAACAGCACAAGTAGATATATTTTGTTGGGGTATTTTGTATTGTCTTTTTCTATAATTTGTGTAATTGGTATCATAATTTTTTCTGTCTTTCACTCCTATCTTTCCATATTTTAAGATTTTTCTATCATGTTGCAGGCAGCTATAATTTGTTAATTCTCATTGTTGTTATACTATTCCATTAGTGATTCTACAAAAAATTTACTCATTTGGAGGGTAGCAAAGTATGTCACCCCAAAATATTCCACTTTGGCATAAGGGTTATTTTGAATTGAAGGCAATTGAGAAGAAGCAGATATAAGAAAAGTTTTCTGTCCTCTCACATTTGTTTAAAAGCAGGGCATATATTTATAAAGATGTCTCCCCTTCCTCCTCTACCAGGAAGGACAAAGATTGATAGCCAGAGATACATTTAGACTTTTATAAGCCAGGAAACAGAACTAGAGGAATCAACAAAACAAACTTTATTAACTAGACTTTACCTACCGTTAGTTTCCCGTAACTTGCCGCCTTCTTTCTTTGAGCTAAAGACGTTATATAAACTGAAATTCTAGCTCATCCCTTTGAGAATTACTCATTTCTTGGATAGGTCTCATGTAGATGTGAAATATACATGTTAATAAATTTCGATTTGCTTTTCCTTTGTTAATCTGTCTTTCGTTGCAGATATCCCAGTCAAGAACTCAGAAGGGTAGAGGAAAAATTACTCTTTCTTCCTACACATTTTGCTGTTGATGGACATGTGGGTAATTTCCAGTTTGGAACTATTACTGATAGTGCTGCTATGAACATTCTAGTACATTCTATTTGGAGATATGAAGTAGAATTGCTAGGCCATAAGACACGCATATGTTCAACTTTAGAAGATACTGCCAAACCATTTTCCAAAGTAATTGCACAGATTTTCATTCCCACCAGCAATTAATGACAATTCCAGTTACTTGACATGTTTTTTTTTTTTTTTAAATTTTCATCGTAGCCATTCTGGTAGGTTTAAGAGGTATAAATTTCTATTTTTTGATATGTTTATTTCTTATATTTTCTCTCTATTTTTTTAAGCCTTTGACCTACACTCTCTTTTTGTTTCTTACTTTTAGACACCAACTTCCAAGTTCGAATATCTTTTCATTTCATCAATATGTTCACAATCCTCTGTTAGTCTTTGCTGCCAAGTAAAAGCAGAGCACTTGCTTTCACACTTATTGCTTTCATAAGCCTTCTTGTCACTGAAATACAGAAGTATCAAGCTTTCAACAATCCTACATTGTCTTACATTCACCGTAGGCTCTAAGCATTATTCTATGGATTCATGGGAGTTTTATCAGTAGCTGATTTCAAAGTCCCTTACATCTTCAATTTTTATTTTATTTGAGCAACTTTCATCATTCTTTTTGTGAATTCTCTTCCATTTGGATCAGGCTGTACTTGTTTCTGCATCAGTGGTATTTCCCCTCTTACCACCCATTTTCACCCAGTCTAGGTCCCAAAGAAACTCTTAGATATAATTATTCCACTTTGGTAGAAAGTTATATTTTATACATGAGTTTAATTTTCCAGAAATTTAAAAGGTTCTTTCCCTACAGAAAAGGGTCATGGAGCAACACCATTTTTAAATGCTTTAAAATCGAAAGTCTTTAATAATCAAAGTAATTCAAGATCATTTTCATAGATATAGAATTATCCAACTTGTTCCTAAATCAACTTAAGAGTTGACAGTCCTTATATACTTTGGACGATCGAAGTGATTAATACTTCTGGGATTTTGCCTATCCTAGCACTCTGTCAAATAGTAATTACTTCAGCTGAAGGTTATGGGTACTACAGTTTAGGATCGTACCCGCAGCTGTGCTTGTGGGAATACCGTTGATTCAGAAAATAAAGAACAATGAGTGTCTACAAGCAGGTAATTGAATTCCCTTGCACGTGTATTTATAAAAACATGCCTTGGTGACACTGCTAGCAGTTAATGAGGTATTGAGGTACTGCTACCAGAGTCCCTTTAGCCACATTATTCCATATTATGCTTTTAAATAATTATAAATAGAGTTGGAGAAATCTCAGAATAAACTATTGTCTTCTCATCATCCACTGCTAGGGCTCAGTTATGGTTAGATAAGTTGCAGAACAGATTTATCAGAAATTTTCTCATGACTAGGAAGCTTTCTACAAAAGAACATAAGCTGTGTCCACTGCTGAGTTTCAAACATATCTGATCCTATCTGATGAAATGGTGAGTTGGCCCCAAAAAAGTCTGATTGTGAGCAAGAGATTAAGAACTCTAGGGAACTCATTCCAAGGAATCAGGCAAATGGTCCTGACCCGACAACAAAGCCACCATAGGAGGAGAAACTCTGAGTACAATGTCTTGGGTGTTGCATGATTTCCTTAGATCTAAAAGTTAAGACGGGAAGATTTTTTTTTTTCCCTAAACACTGTAAAGCACTGTATGGTGCTTCCTTGATGCAGCAGCTTCTCTGCTAGGGGGCTTTGCAGTTCCAGGGTGTGTCAGAGGCTGTTTGCTGTGTTTACACAAAGTGTAAACACTTTGTGGCACAGGCAACACTAATTTTCACTACTTAACAAAGATCTATTTTAAAAATATTTGAAGGGAAACGGGACAACTCTCAAATCCTTTCACAGGTCACACCCACCTTTGTAGTAATTGAGACCTTAGTGTGGGCATTCAGACACCTTGGGTGCCCACGCAAGCAAGAGGAGAGTGTCTCATAACCATCAAGTTGTGTGGTGATCAGCAAGCAGCCCCTGACACACCCTGGAACTGCAAATACCACTGATAGAGAAGCTGCTGCATCAGCGAAGCACCATATAGAGCATATAGTCAGAGGAGCAGCATAGATGCTCAGTTAGGTCTTGTTATATGAGACATTTATTGGAGACTCTCGGAATCATTCATAGCCAGGTATGTGGAGTTAGGGCGGGATGCTGTGATAGGAGATAAGATTTTTTTCAAAGGTTGGATTTTTCTGTGTAGTCAGGGTCATTTGACTAATCATAGGATAAAAAGTTTAAATTCTCCTTAATTCTCTGCATATGTCCAATCATCCAGCTATATAAACATCAATGTATTCATTTTATACATATTCAGAGACTGCCTTTATTTCTTCCCTCTGAAGACAGAAACAGAATTATTTGCCCACGTGGTTGTGCTTGTTACATAATTTCGTACATTTTAAAGTTCTTTGTCTTGTTTCAATAATCTTAATTTTAAAGTTCTTTCTTAAATCCCCTTCTCTCTTCGGTTTAATTTTGAAAATGGTTCTTTGAGACCTAAAATAGCAATATTTCAATTAAAATGGGCACATGTGTTGTATAACTCCTGGTTCTAGCTAATTGAAAATAGAATCAAGAAACTAAATAAAGAAAAAATTTCAGTGCCAACTTTATTATTGGTAAAGCTAGATAGAGAGCCCTACATAGATTTGAGGCCAGGCTGGTGCTTCCTATGCCTTCTCCCGAATTAAGACTACCTGGCTTTTAGGAATGTATTCATCCACGCCTAGGCAGAGACATTGGATCAGAGACAGCAGAGGACAAGGTGGGCTTGCCAGGGGCCTTTTTTGGTTTGGTTACAGAGGATGATGGAAATGCAAGTCAGGCCCTTAGCGCTTGAGGGTAAGCGAATTTTGGGAATAGGGGAGGGAAGAGGGCCTCCTTTAGCAATGCAGCATTTCAACTAGTGACCCCCTGCCTCCCAGTGTGGCTCACAGACATTATGCTCTCCAAGAACTCACCAATTAGATGTTTTACCTCTGCTCCTACATGACTATTTTCAAATTCCCCTCTGTACAAGGAATAATGGAAAAAGAAATCAGGGAATGAGCTTTCTTTTTCAACTCTTTCAAACAGTTTGTTCCCTTAGCCTTTGACCACAACCAAGCATATGGTTAACCAAGGTTGTGGCTGTATCTCTTCAGAGGAGTGACTAGCAGAGTATGAGAAGAGCCCCACTCCCTATTCGGGAGTCCTCTTTCCACTCCCTATCACAGCCCCCTGGATCTCCTTCAGGGACAATTATAATCCAAAAGATGAACAAATGAATCATTTTTTAGTGTTTTGCAGAAGAAGTATTAAAAATCAGGGACATTTGCTGGCACACACAAACCAGAATGTGTCTAAGAGGGAGAGTGTGTACTGAGAAATGTATTTTGCTTCTGAAGGCAAAGCAAGCTTAAGTCATGATTTGCTCCTCAATTCAGTTCTGCTGATCTTGCAATTAAAAATTCTTGCAAGAGTTTGAAACTAGCTTGACTCTAAATTTAGTTTCCATTGTTGTTATAAACTTTTCCATTATTCTGTGCTTTTGTAACTATTTTGTTAATATTTTTCATTAAATTGTATGTTTTTAAATATAAAGAACTGCAAATAAGAAAATATATACAACACTTTTTGAGACACAGTCTTTAATTTTGCAAGAAAATTCTGTTTTTGTGTTTTGTGGGAAACTTCATTTATCTCTGAGTTATTCAACCACTAGTTAACACAACAAAGTCAAAGAGAAATTCTCTGCTGGATTACATCACAATGAAGAAGAACTCTAGACTGTTTTAAAGGTAGTAATATCTGGTCTAGGTATGGAGAGAAGTAGCTCATACCCATGGGACAATAGAGGTGGATCCTCACACTTCTGAGTCAATTCACTGCCACAGCTTTACCCATGTTTTGCTATGGAATCTTTTTAGACCATCAATTAGGACCAGAAAGAAAGTCAGTAAACCAGACTCAGGGATTGACTGCCCAGTAAAAACAAGTAGAAGAAAAACAGGTATGAGTAGCCAACATTTAATCTTTCATAACTTTACTTCGAGTTGATGATTGGCCTACTACTAGGTATCATGGCTATAATTTCAACATCCATATTTCATTCTTCAGTCATTTATTCAACATTTATTTATTGAGCATTTATTATATTACAGGTTATATTGTAGGTTCTGGAGATGCATTAGTAGACAAAACAGAAATTGCTGCTCTCGTAATTAATGAATGACTATTTTGTGATTCAGCAACCTGCCTCAGATATGCATAGATATTTAATATCAAATTCAGATCTTTGGAATTTTTGAACATAGAATTTCCTGACACCTTTTCATACTTGATAGTGAGAGGATGTATTCTCTTCCCGGGTCCACAAGGGGGCGTAGTTTCAAAGGCAAGAACTTCCCAGCGCCATACCTCCGCCTGTCTCCATCCCTGCGCGTAGAGGTCTTTAACTTTCGGGCCTGCGGAAAGATAGACTGCCCAGGTAAGCTCCCTTTGTCTAAAAAGCCCTCGAGAAGCTATGGGAGGACTCTGGGCCAAACAACAAATCAAAGATCAGTCACTCTAGTGTAAGTTTAAAGGAACTCCTTTCACAGAACAGAAAACTTGAATAGGGCGGGAATTACTCCCAGGTTAAAAGTCCTCTTCTCTCTCATCTGGGCGGACTCCTTCTCTGGATCACTTTCCACAACATCACGGGTGCTGCTTTTCTTTCTCCTTTTTCTCTCTCTGCCTAAATAAATCCCTTTTGCAGAACTCTTTGGGGTCCAATATTTACTTAAAATGAGCCCACCGTGCCCGGTGGGGTCCTTTCCCCCATTCTTGGGTGAGGTACCAAGGGCCTGGACGAACACATCCTACTCGGGACCTGAGCTTATCATCTGCAATTCAGTCTCAATAGTTTGATTTTTATATTTGACTCTTGACTGTCCTAACATTGATAAACTCCACATGGCAATTGGTAACAAAGACATAGCAACTTGATTGTGCATGAAATCAGTGTTTATGCTCGTGAAGGAGTCACAGATTTACATCCACAGAAAATATAGCTTACTTGCAATAACTGATGTAATCTTTCTTTAAGAGCACCTCCCTATCACCCTCACCAACAATGCTGTGGAGCAGAGAAAATATAATTTAGTTTAATTCAGTAACTTACGTTGATCCAACAATTTAAACTTTGTTTTATAGATGACCATCTTATTTGGGTAAATTCTGCATCTTTCGGGGTTCCCATCTTTCCCTCTGGTATTTCCAAGAGGGTCTCAAATTGCAAAACGTGGAGGCTTACATAACCCATAGTGGTTGAGAAAATGCTAGCTCCACTGACAGGTCTCTGTATCTGCTGATGTACCGTGCTAACGTTTGTGCCTGGGGAATATATTGCATCCTCTTGGATCTGATCAAGGCCCAGAGACACCCCCCATCCTGACTCAAGTTTACCTTTACTTACTGGGGTGAGAGGGCTTGAGTGTGACTGCAGGATACTATACATGGCTGTACTTGACTCCTAGATCACTCGATGCCTGCCAGACCACTGTGGAACCTCCAGCTACTCCCAACTATGTCTACATCCCCACATTCCTCCCAGTCTGAAAGCATGTGGTATTTTTCAAGACTTTTTCATGGCATGTGGGAGTTAAGAGTGATTTAGGAGTTTTATCTAAGGCTCTTATTCTGCCTAAGATTCCAAGAGAAGATCAGAAGGAACATGCTCTGAGGCTACATCCTCTCTGAGGTAGAGTCGTTTAGATAGCACTTGACCTAGGGCTCAGTGCAGTTGGCTTATCTCTCCATATCACAACTGGTGTTTGATGTGATAGCCATGTGTACATGTCAGGTGTGGTACAAGTCCTATATTCCTAGCCTGTGGCAAAAAAAAGATCTTTAATTTCCCCTGGGATTTTCCATTTAAGAATTGACCTAACTTAGTGATGTACATAGGATTAGATTAGTTTAAGTCACAGCCCATAAAGCAGAACCACCACCACCAAGTGGTTACAAAAGCTTTTGATTGAGGCTGACTGAGCAATTGATACAAACAAACATAGTGGAGATACATCCTTCTGCAGATGAAAAGGTGTCAGGATCCTCATTGTACTATACAAATTGTTGTCAGTGGCTTTATTTTCTCAAGTTATTTACAATTTTAGATACACCCAGTTTGCATTAAGGCATAATGAACCTCATGTGATTTTAACATTGTCGGCCCAGTTTTAAACTGATTTGTTAATGTAGTGTGAGTTCCTAGGATTACATTAGGTCTACCAGTCTAATTAGGTTGCATGCCCACTGGGCATGGACTGTGAGTACATTACGAAGTTTTTCTTTAAGACCTAGGGCATTTTTATGTCTCAAAAATGTTTTTTGTGCTAAATCTCACACAGTGGTACTCAAATAACCATTTAAATATTGCAAAAATGAAATCACAGGATTTAGGGAACTAATACTTTCACTCAATTGGCCTCTGATATTTTTCATAAGAAAGAGCATTGTAACTTTTATATAATTTCTTTCCAAAGCAGTGAAGGAAAAAAATCTAGTGAACTGTATATATTAGATAGATGTTCAACTATTGTACTCCTATAATTCCATATCTACATAAAGACAATTTTTAAAAATTATACTGTACTATTTTCTTCCAAAGTTTGCTAGACTGATTTATTGGTGATTCATCTATTTAATCAGTCACTCAAGATGATGACCTTAGGATACTTTGCTTCCTCCGTTAAGCTGAACATTAACACCGGTCTATGTAAACATTACTTTGGTGCTTCACCAATAGCTAACTTTTTTTTGAGACAGGATCTCACTCTGTCCCCCAGGCTAGATTGCAATGGCATAATCAAGGCTCACTGCAGCTTCAACCTCCCCTGGTCAACTGATCTGACAGCCTCCGTCAGCTTAGTAGCTGGAACTACAGGTACACACCACCATGCCTGGGTAACTTCTTTTTTTCTTTCTTTCTTTTCTTTCTCTCTCTCTCTCTCTTTTTTTTTTTTT
Source organism: Cacajao melanocephalus (assembly GCA_963573385.1). Taxonomy (NCBI): domain Eukaryota; kingdom Metazoa; phylum Chordata; class Mammalia; order Primates; family Pitheciidae; genus Cacajao; species Cacajao melanocephalus. Next base: position 22,516 of record CAUYLG010032697.1, on the reverse strand, counting down.
TTTTTTTTTTTTTTTGGTAGAGATGGGATTTTACTGTATTGCTCAGGCTGGTCTCGAACTACTGGACTCAAATAATACATTTATCTCAGCTTCCCAAAGTGCTGGGATTATGGACATGAGCCACCACATCTGGCGATACCTAACTTTTAACACTTTATCAGAATTAATGCTTTTCTACTGTTCACAGCTATTTGTAGTACATATACAATCAGAGGTGAAACAGTTTTCAAGATAAATTTTCTAATCAGATCCCTATATCGTGGTATCTAGGCCATAAGATCCACAAGGACACAGACAAGTCTTTTATAGCTCTGTTTTACAACACAGAGTCTGGATGTGGTAAGGACACAACCAAATAGGGATGAGTATATACCTGGTTCAAATCCCTCCACACTAAGAAACACCCAAACATGAGTTCATGAGATACCACCTTGGGAAAGAAAAGGGATGTGAGGCTAGGAAACTTTGTCCTATGATGCTCCAGAGGACTCATAAGTACTTCAGTCAGGAGGAAACCCATTCAAGATAAAATGCTCTGTGTAGGCAAATATTTCCCTGAAAATAATACATCTGCATCTTGATTTGGTCATTGCAGCTTTGACTTCTTTTAGAACCCCTTGTAGGTTTCAAAAGAGAAAATAAGCTCAACATCGTATAAACATTGTATAGTATCAGAGAATCCTAAAGTTGAGAAGAATCTCAGAAGCCGTAAGTGAAAGCTTCTACCAAAAATTAGAGATTCCTCTTCACCCATAAAAATCATCGAGCTTGAATCCCTCCACTGACAGAAATGATGTTCTTTGTAACTATATACTTAGATGCTCGTCACACAAACTGGAGAGGTTCAGATCTTAGAGAAACGAATGAGCCTGAAGAAAAGAACTGTACATGTGAGAGAGAAGAAAATTTACCTAATTCAGAATAACACCTATATCTAGATCAAAGAAAATCATTATGTTTCAGAAAACAAAATGAATGAGAGACCAAATCCTTTCTACAAATGCTAGAAAAATTTTAATTTCAAGGACAAAGCAGCATTTCTGTCATATTAAAGACTGCTAATTGACAACTTCCCCTTCTCCTCAGCCCCCTGCCCCAAATGTCTCCTCTCATCTTCTTTTGTGGTAAGAATATTTTAACAGAGCTACCTAAAGTAAGGATTCTGTTTCTCAGCCTAACGCCATAAAAACCCTAGAAGAAAATGTAGGCAAAACCATTCAGGACACAGGCATAGGCAAGGACTTCATGACTAAAACACCAAAAGGATTGGCAACAAAAGCCAAAATAGGCAAATGAGACCTAATCAAACTCCACAGCTTCTGTACAGCCAAACAATCATTAGAGTGAACCGGCAACCAACGGAATGGGAAAAAATTTTTGCAATGTACCCATCTGACAAAGGGCTAATATCCAGAATCTACAAACAACTAAAACAGATTCACAAGAAAAAAACAAACAAGCCCATTCAAAAGCGGGCAAAGGATATGAACACTTTACAAAAGAAGACATACATGAGGCCAACAAACATATGAAAAAATGCTCATCATCACTGGTCATTAGAGACACGCAAATTCACGCCAGTTAGAATGGTGATCATTAAAAAATCGGGAAACAACAGATGCTAGAGAGAATGTGGAGAAATAGGAACACTTTTACACTGTTGGTGGGAGTGTAAATTAGTTCAACCATTGTGGAAGACAGTGTGACGATTCCTCAAGGACCTAGAAATAGAAATTCCATTTGACCCAGCAATCCCATTACTGGGTATCTATCCAAAGGATTATAAATCATACTACTATAAGGACACATGCACACGTATGTTCACTGCAGCACTGTTTACAATAGCAAAGACCTGGAACCAACCCAAATGCCCATCGATGATAGACTGGACAGGGAAAATGTGGCACATATACACCATGGAATACTATGCAGCCATAAAAAACAATGAGTTCGTGTCCTTTGTAGGAACATGGATGAACCTGGAAACCATCATTCTCAGCAAACTGACACAAGAACAGAAAATCAAACACCGCATGTTCCCACTCATAGGTGGGTGTGGAACAATGAGAACACATGGACACAGGGAGGGGAGCATCACACACTGGGGTCTGTGTGGGGGGAAATAGGGGAGGGACAGCGGGGGGTGGGGAGTTGGGGAGAGATAGCATGGGGAGAAATGCCAGACATAGGTGATGGGGAAGAAGGCAGCAAATCACACTGCAATGTGTGTACCTATGCAACCATCTTCCATGTTCTTCACATAAACCCCAAAACCTAAAATGCAATAAAAAAAGATAATAAAAAAAAATAAATGGTGCTGGGACAACCAGGTCATCATTTGGAAAAATAAAATAAAATTAGATTCCATATTTTACACTATATGCAAGAAAAAAAACCAAATGTGTTAGAGATTTCAATGTAAAATAAGACTGCATATAAGTAATGGCTGATTTTCTATTTTGCCTTTCTATATAAAACTGAAAATCCAGAGATATAACTAGTAAATTTGTCTACATAAAAGTGTTTTAAAATTACATGACCAAAACAAACACACACACACTATAAAAAGTCACAAAACAACTAACCAGGAGTAAATAATTGCAGTCTATACCACAAAGAGCTAATATCCCTAATAAATGAAGAACCCTTGAACACTGAAACAAAGACTCAATAGAAAAACAGGAACTTGACATGAATGCACAATTAACAAAAAAGGATCTGACAATGGCCTTGAAACACAAAAAAAGTTCAAATTTGCTTATCATTAAGGAAATGCAAATGAAAACAGCACTGAGATACCATTTTCATGACAAAATGACAAACTGAAAAATGAAAAAAATGACAAAACTGACAAAATGAAAAATTACGACATCACATTCTGTCAGGCAGACTAGAAAAATGACCACACTCTCATAATGCCAGTAGGAGGATAACCCAGCACGACTCTGGCAGAGGGAAATCTGGCAATAAAGAATAAAACATGCACTTCTTTGAATCTGACTTCTAGAAATATACCCTGAAAGTACACCTCCAACAATACAAAAACATTCACTGTAGCGTTGTTTGTAATTACAAAAGACTGGAGAGGATCTAAATGCCTCTATCTAGAAGGAAGGTTGAATAAACCATGACACATTCACAAAATGAGGTACTATACAGTTACGAAAAAGAATGGGGAAGATTTCTGTGAACTGATTAGGAGTAATTTCCAAGACATACCATTAAGCTTATAAAAAGCAAAATGTGAAAGATTATCTACACTATGTCCTTCTTCAGGTAATGAAGAAGGGGATACAAAATAAACATCTGTATGTGCTTATTTATGTAAAAGAAATACAAGACAGACACATCAGCTACTCAGAGGAGAGATCTGGGCAAGGTAGAAAGACGAGTGAAGAACAAGATAGTAAGCATGAGGAGAGAGTGATACTTCCCCGCATATACATTTCTATATGGCTTTGATTCTTACAACCATGGTAATGCTTTAAATAGCCCATCTTAGTCCATTTATGATGCAATAAAGAAATGTTAATTTACAAAGAAAGGAACAGCCTGCAGGTAACACGGCAAAATCCTGTCTCTACAAAAATTAGCCAGGTGTGGTGGTATGAGCCTGTAGTCCCAGCTACGTGGGAGGCAGAGTTGGGAGGATTCCTTCAGCCTGGAAAGGTTGAGGCTGCAGTGATGGTGCCTCTGCACTCTAGCCTGCACAACAGAGTGAAACCCTGTCTCAAAGAGAAAAGAAGTTTATTTCGTTCACAGTTCTCCAGGCTACACAACAAGCACGGCACCAGCATCTACACGCGGTGAGGGCCTCTGGCTGCTTCCCCTCATAGTGGGAAGCTGGTGTGCAGAGATCACATGGCTGGAGCAGAAGTGAGGGGAAAACAAGAGAGAAGGGTGCCAGGCTTTTTTAACAACCAGGTCTCTTGGGAAGTAACAGAGTGAGAACTCATTCATTACCATGAGGATGGCACTAAGCCATTCTCGGAAGATCCACCCCCATGACCCAAACACCTTCCATGAAGCCCCGCCTTCAACACTAGAGATCAGATTTCAACATGAGATTTGGAGGGGAAGAGTATCCAAATTATAGCAATCCCAGCCCCAATAAGTGCATTACAAATAAATAACATAAACATACTGAAGGCTACAGGGATGAAAAGAACTAATTTAAGAAATTTCAGAAACCCGTATTTTGACAGGCTACTGTAAGACTAAAGACAAAAAGAAGTCTACACAAATACTGTAGCTGAGTTAGTAAATCTATTTCTCACAAAGATATGAGTTAGCAATTCTGTAACTACTTTAGGTGTATGCCAGGAATTGAACAAATAAGTGAGTATACATTGTAGATAACGAGAGCAAGAGGCAAATCTTATGGTGTTGGATTGGAATTCAAGAAATCAATATAAGCTGAAGGTTTTAAACATATAGATGAATAAATTAATACAGATACATATATGGACGTTTGGGTGTTGGTATACATACACATATGCCTAACTATGTTGACTAATCAGTGACACCTAAATTGCTACATGCACACCAAGCATCCAGATTCTGATTTCTAAACATGATTCCCCAACATAAGGAATGAGAAATCTTTTGAGAGGCAGCTGATTCCAGGGTAAGAGCAGGCAAAATGCAAAATCATTCAAGAACATTTTGTGATGTGAGAAAATGAAAAAATAATTGAAAATTGATGAGAATGTGTCTAAAGAAGACAGGAGCCAAGTGGACACCGAAGCTGTTCTCAGTGGTCAAAACTGGAATAATCTGACAAACAACATAAATAACAACAGTACCGGCTTACAACACATGGAATAAAATAAACATCCATAAACTTTTACTAATGTAAATAAATAAATAAATAAATAAAGGAGAAGGATAGCTCTTCCTTGCAGATGAGCTCCAGTTAATAAATGTATTAAGAGAAGCCATAAGGACAATACAAAATCACCATTAGGCAAACTCTAGTCATAATGATCAGAGGCAAAAAGCTACTGACAAATGCTAAAATCAGTAAGAAAATGTTTGAAGAGAAACACAATGTTGGTATAGTCTCAAAGTATTTCCCTACAAGATAATTTACCAGGGCTTCACTTTATAATGGAGGAACCTGGCAGACACCATGTGAGCCAAGTGATGGATGTTAACACAATCAGTAGCAGGACATGACAATGTTTGCACCCCGATATGACGCACTAGTAAGGGCACATCACCTCTGCGATCTCGCCAAAACTGCAACAGCTTCAAAACTGTCATGAGGGAACGTGAGACAAACCCAAATTGAGAAATCTCTACAAGGTAACTGACCAATACTTTTCAAATGTGTGAAGATAGACTAAAGAATTTAGAGAAAGTTCCTGACATACAGCAACTAAATGAAATGAGGGATTCTGGAGAGAATATTGAACAGAAAAAAAAAGTCATCAGGAAAAAACTGAAGAAACTGAATGGTATTTGTTGTTTTACTAATATTCTACTTACGTTAATTTTCTGGTTTTGATAATTTTATCATGGCTGTATAAATTTTAACTTTAGGGGAAGTTGGGTGATGGGTAAATGTGGTCCCTCTATACTTTTTTTACATTTCTGTAAGTCTACAATTATTTCAAAGGAAAAAAAAAATCTCCGTTTTCTTGTTTTTTTATAAAAATCATTTCAAGGGAAAGAAAAGATTAGATATATTAAATACATCATGTTAAAAATGTTATCCATTATTCTCAAAATATTATAATCTGAAAATGTCTTGCTTCCTCTCATTCATGATATACTATTTCTCCACGTGTTTTGCAATTTTAGATTGTAAGCTCACATTTATTGGTTCTGTCTACAGGAATACTGAATAGAGATTTCCCTTATGCTGCTAAATCCTTGTTACAAGAAGAGACTGCTACAACCTGAAAGAAAGTGGGGCCAAAACTGCTACGAAAATCTTCACATATTGTATTTAATGTGCCCATCAGGTAAGATCAAGACATTTTCTAAAGATGAGCTGGTACCATTCTATGAGATGGCCTCATAAGAATGAGTTAGAGAAGAGTCCCTCCTCTTCTGATACCAAACCTAGCAGAGACACAGCAAAAAAGAGAAAATTTCAGGCCAATATCCCTGATGAACATAGATGCAAAAGTCCTCAATAAAATACTAGCAAACTGAATCCAGCAGCTCATCAAAAAGCTAATCCACTATGATTAGGCTCTATCTCTCGGATGCAAGTCTGGTTCAGGAGTGTTCTATGTTTTGGAAAACAGTTAGAGACATTTGGGTCTATTAATCTATGTTGCACTGACTTTTGTTACTGAGGTCAGATTGTCTTCTAGAAAATGTGGTCAAACCATCGAGTAGTTGGTGCAATGAAAACTGTAGACACCTTGTCCCGTGAAATTCAACGTCAATTCTGAATATGTCTAAATTTGGATAATGGAACATGTTTCTGTAGATTTAGAAGGGCTTTCCAGTTAGTTAATGAATAAGCTCTGTTAAGGAATGTTATTTTACTTATTTTTTTTCTTGTTTTATAGGGACTTGAAATGTTAAGTGGCCTTTAAATCCATGTTTAAAAATTTCTGATGATTCTTGGATATAGGGTGTACATAATGTCAATATAAAAATGTACGCTGGAGAACTCAGGTGCAAAATGGCAGGAAAAGGGCCAGGAAGCTCTCAAAATCTGGAAGAAGTCACAGGTAGGTGTCAGATACCAGATGCAAAATGAGAGATGAAAGCCCAGGGCATGAAGACAAAGGAGGCCACTCTGAAGGGAAAAGCTGCTTGGGGTAGGGGAGCTGGGTGTGTGAGATCTGTGACGCCCAGAGAGGTTACCTAGGACCTCTGTATACAAGCCTTATCCTCTTCTGGGCTAACAGTGAATACTTTGAACATGAAAAGGTTGAATTAAGCTTTTGAATCAAATTATTACTAAAAAAACAATAATAATAGTAATGGGCTACAGCATTTTGTGAATGCCAACTAGGAGCTTAACATGGGGCTCAGTACTTCAGTATGATCTTGGTTCTCACAAGCAGCATGATTAATATTAATAGATTATGCTAAGGACAAGAAAATGGAGGCTCAGAGGTATTGAATAATTTGTCTAAAATTTTATAACTAGGAAGTGGCAAAGCTGAGATCTATCTGATGTGAAGGCCAGTGATCTTAAACATTATGTGAACTATAACCTGTTTGCCTGGATTGGAAGAGTCCTTCCTGGACCCAAGACTGGCACACAGATCTCCTCTGAGCGTGCCCACTGGAGTGCTCTGACAGTCCTGTAGTATCCATGGCACACAAGAAATCTTCCAAACCATCCATCTCCTCATTATGCCCGAGGCTGGAACCCACTACAGTGAGGTCTGGTTAAGCTTGATGATGATGGTCAGACTGCTAACAGAGAGGATGAGAAAGGTGAGGACCTGTTACATAAGGATGAGTGGGCGCAAAATAAACAGGAACATCTGAGGATAAAATAACAGAGTTGAAAGCATCCAGGTCTTAAAACAGCTCCTGATAGTGATTTTCCTATTTCAAAAAGAATGGTCAGAGCATTTTGCCCAGTTGATTGTACCTTTTGGGTTGAAAAGTAACACCTTTCAGAAAGAGTGTTAGGCTGCCCCCGAGGGAAGCCTGGGGAAGGAAGGCATCTCAACTGTCTCCCTTAAGGTACACCTCATGAAGATTCCATTGTTCCTCAACTCCTCACACTTTAGATACTCAATTTGAAGAATCACTGAACATCTTGTAAAACCACATTTCATACAATGTTACAAAACAAGCAAAGTTAATGCAATAATAATATGCTCAGCTCCCTTTTTTTTTTTTGACAGAGTCTCACTCTGTCACCCAGCCTGGAGTACAGTGGCATGATCTTGGCTCACTGCAACCTCTGCCTCCTGCGCTCAAGCAATTCTCCTGTCTCAGCCTCCCGAGTAGGCAGGACTACAGGCATGAGCCACCAAGTCTAGCTTATTTTGTATTTTTAGTAGAGACGGGGTTTCACCATGTTGGCCACACTGATCTCTAACCCCTGGCCTTGTGATCTGCCTGCCTCAGCCTCCCAAAGTGCTGGGATTACAGGCATGGGCCACAGCGCCCAGCCCCTCTTGATTTTCTAGACTGATGCTATGGTATCAAGAAGATATAAGTAATGATGATAGATTAACACGTTCTGCTGAGGACCCAAACAAAAACATGAAGGTTGAAAACTGAGGCAAGAATGCATCCTATAGTTGTAGTCAGAAATCCTTCCTGTGGATTTCTGCACCAAAACTGCCTCTTTCAATTAATGCCCACCTCAACATCTTTTTCAGAATTTTCTTTAATTCTTACAAAGCAGCAACTTTGCCTGGTTGGTTTATTGACGTGAGTTTCAGGCACAAATGAAAACTCTTTGTTTTTTTCTAGTTGAAAACATATTATATCCCTAGAGTTGTCAGAACTTTTTAAAATCGAAAGAATAAAATTTTACAAAAGTATGTTCTGACTTGTTAATACAAATAAAACCAAGGCTACATGTACCTGCACTACTGGATACAGGCCTAAAGGAAACAGCTAGATAAATTGTCCCAGTTTAATGCTCACATGCAGAAACTGCCTGATTCTGACCACTAGGATAGTGCAGTATAACAACAAATAGATGAAGAGAAAGTGAGACAAAACAGCCTTTCCCAGAGTCAAGGTAACTACATCAATATGCTCAGTTTGGTTCTCCTAATTGCCTAGGTTAGCACAGATAGGAGAGAAAAATATTAAGAGGCAAACAGGGAGAGTGAAATGAGCTATAAAGAAGATACACAGAAAAAAAGTAAAGAAGTCCAACATGATGTATAAATAAAATAGCCAAGAATAGAAACATCCTGTAGTTGTCCCCAAAGAATCATTATTACTCTCATACCCATAGTTACATGAGGAGGTGCTAGGTATTTAGTAATAAAGAAACACAAGAATAGTCTGGACAGATCCCATAAGCTCCTGGAATATATGCTGAGAACTTTAGCAACCTGGGAGTGCTCTAGGTGCTGCAATTATCACTCTGACCATTCTCCTTCATATTTACTGAGAGGATTTGAAGAGAGGTCCACACAAAAAGCTGTACGTGGATGTTCGTAGCAGCTTTATTTAAAATTGCTGAAACCTGGAAGCAACCAAGACGTCCTTATATCATCGTAGGTGAATAAAGTGTGATACATCCAGACAATGGAATGTTATTCAGAGCTAAAAAGAAGGGAGCTGTCAAGCCATGAAAAGACAAGAAGGAAAGTTAAATTCATATTACTAAATGAAAGAGGCCAATCTGAAGAGACCACATACTGTACTATTCCAAATATAGGACATTCTGGAAAATTCAAAACTATGGAAACAAGAATAAGATCAGTGATTTCCAGGGGTTGAGGGGAAAGGGGGATGAACAGGTGGAGCACAGAGGAATTTTAGGGCAGTGGAACTACTCTGTGCAATACTATAATGATGGATACGCTTCATTACACCTTTGTCCAGACCCACAGAATGTGTAACACCAAGAACCAAGAATGGGCACTAATATGAACTATGGACTCTGGGTGACTATGATGCATCAATTTAGGTTCATAAATCCTAACAAGTGTTCCACTGTGATGGAGGAAGTTAATAATGGGGGAAGCTGTGCATGTGTGTGGGTCAGAGTATATGAGAAATCTCTTTACTTCCTCTCAATTTTGCTGTGAACCTAAAACTGTTCTTAAAAAATTAAGAGTTAAATAGAGCAATCAGCTGGGAATTAGTGAAGCCTGAAGGCTGTCTGTGATATCAGCAAAGACAGATGCCTTAACAGAGAGATCAGGGAAAGAGACAGTCAAAGATAAGGAAAAAACAAATTTTAAAATGTCAGATATAAATACTAACTTCTTAGTATTTATATCAAATGTAAATGGAATAAACATACCAATTAAGGGGCAGATATGGGCTAAATTGATTTTTTAAATGTGATTCAACTGTATGCTGTCTACAAGAGACTACTGCTGTCCATTAGATTCACAGACTCAAACAGACTGAAAGAAGAACGACGGGAAAAGACAGACCATACACATAGTGACAACAACAATAACAAAAAGAGCTGGAGCAACTACGCTAACATCGGACAAAACTGACCTTAAGACAAAAATTGTTTCCAGGGTCAAAGAAGGACATTTTATAATGATTTCATATAAATGAAATCAATAACAAATCAGGGAGCTAAATCAGCATCTATAGCTGCTAAAATACATTATCTGCAATTTCCCATTTTTCACAAAACTTACAAGATGTACAAAAAAATAAAGGAAAGTGTGACCCCTGCTCTGGGGTAAAAACTGTCAATAGAAACTATCTGTAAAGGGAGTTTGGATGTTGAAGTCAGCAAAGACTTCAAAGCAGAATTTTAAATATGTTCAGAGAATTAAAGAATCATGGCTTAAAAATTGAAAAATTATGAAAACAATGCATTAAGTAGACAATACCATAAAGAGAGAAAAATTACTTTTAAGATGACAGAATGGAAATTCTGGACTTGAACAATACAAGTGAAATGAAAAATTTATTAGAGGGATTCAATATAATATTTATATTGAGATGACATAAAAATTACTCATTAAAAATTAATCAGGCATGATGGCTCACGCCTGTAATCCCAGCACTTTGGGAGGCTGAGGCAGGCAGATCACGAAGTCAGGAATTCAAGACCATTCTGACCAACATGATGAAACCCTGTCTCTACTAAAAATACAAAAATTAGCCAGGCATGGTGGCATGTTCCTGTAATCTCAGCTACTTAGGAGGCTGAGGCAGGAGAATCGCTTGAACCCAGGAGGTGAAGGTTGCAGTGAGCTGAGATCGCGCCACTGCACTGCAGCCTGGGCAACAGAGCAAGACTCCATCTCAAAGAACAAAACGGAACAAACAAACAAAAAAAAAATGAAGAATGAAGAAAAAGAAATAAGGTATCAAAATCTATGGGACATAATAAGCAAACCAACATGTCTGTAATGGGAATCCCAGAAAAGGAAGAGAATAATATTAAAGAGAGAGAGAGAGAGAAAGAGAGAGAGAGAGAGAGAGAATAATATATGTAAAAAAAATAGTAACCAAAAACTATCCAAATACCCAAAATTAATTTCAAACTTAATCTAAAGCTCTTCAAAGTTACACACACACACACACACACACACATACACACACACACGTAGGATAAACACAAAAAAGATCCACACCTAGATGCACCCTAGTCACACTATTGAAAGACAAAGTAAAGCCTCAAAAGCAGCAAGAGAAAAACGACTCAATGTGCACAGGTGGAAAACAATGATTAACAGCTAATTTTTCATAAGAAGCAATGGAGACTCGAAGTCAGAATGAGAGACTTGGACTGGCAAAAGAAAAAAAACTATCAAGGCTTCTATATAAGTCAAACAAAACTAACTTTAAGACAAAATAAAGACATTCACATATAAACAGAGAGAATTTGTTGCCAGCAGATTTGCTTTAAAAGATATACTAAAGGAAATTCTTCAGGCTGACATCATGTGGCAACTTAAACCCATACAAAGTAAAGAACTGTAGGAAAGATAGGCCACACACACACACACACACACACACACAAATCTGACCCTCAAACAATGTGGTTTTTAGGGGCATCAGCCCCACACAGTCGAAAATCCATGTATAGCTTTTAACTCCCCAAAATCTTAACTATTAATAACCTACTGCTGACTGGGAGCCTTACCAATAACATAAACAGTCAATTAACACGTACTTCATCTTCTTTTATTTTGTTTTGAGACACGGTCTTGCTCTGTCATCCAGGCTGGAGTGCAGTGGTGCAATCATGGCTCACTGCAGTCTCAACCTCCTGAGTTCAAGTACCCCTCCCACATCAGCCTCCCAAGTAGCTGGGACTACAGGCATGCACCACCATGCCAGCTAATTTCTTAATATTTTTACAGAGACAAGGTCTCACTATGATACCCAGGCTGGTCCTAAATTCCTGGAACACATATTTTGTATGTTATATGTCTCATACACTATATTCTTACAATAAAGTAAGCTACAGAAAACAAAATGTTAAGACAATCATAACAAAGAAAATATATTTACAGTACTGTACTGTATTTATCGATACTATAAGTTTACAGCATCTGTTTACAAGAGGAATCATTTGTCAGAAATGGTAGGCGACTGCAGACCTCAATCTATGGTACATATCAAGCAATCCAACTTTTTCCTGTAACATTACGACTTTGCTTCTTTAGAGCACTTCCAGCATCACTAGTGGCACTTGTTAAGGGTCCCATGTGTCACTCAAGGTTTACAACATTGCACTAAACATGACAAGAAACACACGAGAATTGAGAGATCACTTTTTACTGCAATAGGCAATTTGCTGAAGGGATTAACCACTCACGAGGAGATGATCAGCATCACATGGCATCTTAAGTAGATCCTCACTCTTTGAAATAGCAACGGGGAGGGGGGGGGCTATGAAATTATTACAGTAGTATAGTATATACCACAGTTACTTTACATACGTATGATTGAATGCTGCATTTTCACATTTGTTTACATCTTCCTTGGCTGCGAATGGTATCATGTACTATCTGTGTTTGTGTATACTTTGATAAATTTTAACTTTTTATAATAGATTTCCATATATTTTATAGGAGTAAAGAAGATAGACTAGCATCTACAAAAATTTTATGCATTGATGACATATGTTTTGTGTTTTTTGTTTGGGGGGTGTGCATGTGTGTTTGTTCGTCTCTCCCATGTGCTTATTTTGGCCCCTGGCTGCTCATGACCCACCATCATTTTTTTATATACATAACTGGTTCAAAGGATAATTTTTTTAAGTTCAGGAGTACATGTGCATGTTGTTATATAGGTAGACTCATGTCACAGGAGTTTGTTGTACAGACTATTTTGTCACCCAGGCATTAACCCTAGCACCCATTATTTATTTTTCCTGACCCTCTCCCTCCTCCCGCCTTTCACGCTCCAGTAAGCCCCAGTGTGTGTTGTTCCCCTCTTGGTGTCCATGTGTTCTCATCATTTGGCTCCCACTTATAAGTGAGAACATGCGGTATTTGGTTTTCTGTTCCTATGTTAGTTTGATAAAGATAATGGCCTCTGGCTTCATCCATGTTCCCACAGAAGATATGATCTCATTCTTTTAAATGGCTGCATAGTGTACCATGGTATATACGTACCACATTTTCTTTATCCAGTCTACAGTTGATGGGCATTTAGATCAATTCTACGTCTTTGCTATTGTGAATAATGCTGCAAGAAACACACATGTATATGTGTCTTTATAGTAGAAGAATTTATTTTTCTTTTGGTATATACCCAGCAATGGGATTTCCTGAGTCAAATGGCAATTCAGTTTTTAGCTCTTTAAGGAATCACCACACTGCTTTCCACAATGGTTGAACTAATTTACACTCCCGTCAGCAATGATCCTTTTTCTCTGCATGTTATTTTTTGACTCTTTAATAATAGCTATATGACTGGTATGAGAAAATATTGCATTGTAGTTTTGATTTGCATTTCTCTAATGGTCAGTGATATTCAGCTTTTTTTTCATATGCTTATTGGTTGCATGTATGTCTTCTTTTGAAAAGTATCTGTTCCTTTTCAAAAGAAGACATATATGAAGCCAACAAACATATGAAAAAATGTTCATTATCACTGATCATTAGAGAAATGCAAATTAAAACCACATTGAGATACCATCTCACACCAGTTAGAATGGATGCTGGAGAGGATGTGGAGAAATAGGAACACTTTTACACTGTTGGTGGGAGTATAAAATAGTTCAACCATTGTGGAAGACAGTGTGGTGCTTCCTCAAGGATCTAGAAATAGAAATTCCATTTGACCCAGCAATCCCATTACTGGGTATATACCCAGAGGATTATAAATCATTCTATTATAAAGACACATGCACCTGCATGTTCATCACAGCACTGTTTACAATAGCAAAGACCTGGAACCAACCCAAATGCCCATCAAAGATAGACTGGACAAGGAAAATGTGGCACATATTCACCATGGAATACAATGTAGCCATAAAAAAGGATGAGTTCGTGTCCTTTGTAGGGACATAGATGAACCTAGAAACCATCATTCTCAGCAAATTGATACAAGAAGACAAAATCAAACACCGCATGTTCTCACTCATAGGCGGATGTTGAACAATGAGAACACATGGATACAGGGAGGGGAACATCACACACCGGGGTCTGTTGCCGGGGGGCTAGGAGAGGGACAGTGGGAGGGAGGCTGGGGAGGGATAACGTGGGGAGAAATTTCAGGTATGGGTGATTGGGGATGGAGGCAGCAAACCACCTTGCCATGAATGTATCCATGCATCAATCTTGCATGAGCTGCACATGTACCCCAGAATCTAAAGTACAACAAAAGAAAAAAAAAGGAAAAATAGAAAAATGTCTGTTCATGTCCTTTGCCCACTTTTTAATGCAGCTATTTGATTTGTTTGTTTTTTTCTTGTAAATTTGTTTGAAGTTCCTTATAGATGCTGGCTATTAGACCTTTGTCAGATGCATAGTTTGCAAAATTTTTTTCCCATTGTGTAGGTTGTCTGTTTACTCTGTTGATAGTTCTTTTTGCTGTGCAGAAGCTCTTTAGTTTAATAGATCCCATTTGTCAATTTTTGCTTTTGTTGTCATTGCTTTTAGCACCTTTGTCATGAAATCTCTGCCTGTGCCTATGTGCAGAATGGTATTGCCTAGGCTGTCTCCCAGGGTTTTGATAGTTTGGGGTTTACATTTAAGTCTTTAACCCATCTCGAGTTGATTTTTGTATATGGTGTAAGGAAGGGGTCCGATTTCAGCCTTCCGCATGTGGGTAGCCAGTTCTTCCAGCACCATTTATCAAGTAGAGAGTGCCTTCCCCACTGCTTGTTTTGGTCAGCTTTGTCGAAGATCAGATGGTCATAGGTGTATGGCCTTATTTCTGGGCTCTCTACTCTGTTTCATTGGTCTATGTGACATAACTTTTACTTTTTTTCAATATTTCTAAGCTATGCAGTTCATCTGCGAGTTTTTTCAAACTGTCACAAATCTCCAAAAAATTTTTCCAATACATTTATTGAAAAAATTATCCATATAAGTGGTCCCATGCAGTTCAAATCCACATTGTTCAAGGGTCAACTGTATGCCTTTTTTATCATTTTTCTTTTTTTCTCTTCATTTATAAATTACATTGCACAAAATAATTGAAATGATAAAACTATTATATACGTTAGGCATGTAACATAAAAGTATGACATGTGTGACCATAAAAGCACAAACAAGGGAGGACAAATGAAGTTATACTGGAACAAGATGACTATATTTTCCAAGAAATAAATTCGTATTAATCCAGCACAGATTGCATTAAACTAACACGCACAGTTTAACCCTTACAGCAATCAATAATAAAGTAACTCAAAAACACAGTTTTTATAAAAGAAACAAAGAAGAGAATTAAAATAGTATACAAGAAAATATAATTTAACACAATCAAAAAGCAGTAAAAGATAAAGAGAGGAATAAAAGATACGAGATATAGTGAAAATAGCAAAGTAGCAGACATGAAGCCAAGCATATGAATAACTGTATTAAATGTGAACGGACTGAACATTTCCATTAAAACATAGAAATCATCAGACTGAATTTTCTCATTTTATCATTTTTATCATTTCTCATTTTATCATCAAATTTTTATCATTTTTAAATGATACCTGATGTAAAGAGTAAACAAAAGTGGGCTGAAGTGGCAATACCAGTATCAGGCAAACAGACCCTAAGATGAAAATATTACCAGAGAAAGAGAGACATTTAGTAATGCTAAGAGTTCAATTCATTTGAATAATATAATAATTATAAAAGTATATACACTTAACTACCAATCCTCAAGTTACATGAGGCAAAAGCTGACGCACTTGAAAGGAAAAATACCCAATCCAACAATAATAGTTGAAGACTGCAATACCCCACTCTAAATAACTGATAGAATGGTTTCACAAAATATCACTAGTAATGTGCAAGAGACAAACAGAACTATGGGCAAGCAGGACAGATCTGACATTCACAGAACGCTCCACCACAGCAGCAGAATACACATCACAAGTAGGATATTCTCCAGTACAGATCAAACGCTAGGCCACAAAACAAGTCATAATAAAATGAAAACGACTGAATTGTGCAATGTATGTCCTGTGGCCACAACTGAATTAAATTAAAAATCAAAAACACAAAGAAACACGGGCAATCCCCAAATATTTGGAACCTTCAAAATCTACTTTGAAATAACCCATAAGTCAAAAAAGGAAATTGTATGAAAAATTAGAAAATATTCCTAGCTTAATGAAAATGAAAGTACATTACATGTTAAATTGAAGAAATGCAAAGAAGTGGTGCTGGGGTAATGGTTTGAGGAATAGTATCTTTCTATTTTAGTAAACCTTTCTGTTTGAGGAGGACATAAGTTTGTAAATGAAGTCTCAAGATTTAAAAGTATTGTGAGTAATTTTGTAACAACAATTGTAACTGAAACAATACATATTACTGATGTAGTCTTTTCTGTGATAACAGAAATTTTACTCAAATATTACACAAAATGAAACCGATAATCAAGGTTATACTGCCTTGTAAACTTGCTATTAAAAGTAATTTAGCTCCAAACTAAACTTACAATAAATTATATTTTATAGAAAACGAAATTAGAATGAGTTTACAAACCACAAAGATAATTCAAGAAAATAAAAACAGCAACCAAATAAAGAATGCACTATCAGAACTATCTCAGTAGCCAAGGTAAAGTTGGTTAATTTAAAATAGTCCAATTACAACCTCCATTGTTTTCCACTCAAAGAATATGAGGAAAGATTTATAGATGTAGACTTTCTTCATTCACCAAGTAAAATACAAAATACAAAATCAGGATGTCATATGGCAAAAGTTCTAAAATCTTACCTCCATCAGAACAAAGAGTGCTGCAAAGAACAGAAGGGTTGCCCATTCCACTCTGTGTAGAATTATCTCAAAATCATGAATGTCAGCTAAAATTAGCAACCAGATGGCACCCAGAATAGCAATCCATCCTGAAAATAAGTAAATAGACATAGAGATATAGCTCCACTGTTAACACACCAATTCATTGTTTACCTCTGGTTGCCTTTTGTCTATATCAAGAATAATTGTCATACTACAAAATGCATGTACTTAAAATGCCTATAACTTCCATTCGGTAACGTGTATACTCATGAAACCAACACTGTAATCAAGATCGCGAACATGCCCGTGTTCCTACACCTCCTACAGCTCCTCTTGCTCCTCTTGTCAACTCCCGAACTCCCATCTCTTTTCTTTCACTATAGATTGGTTTACATTTCCTATAAATGCAGGTTTTCTGTAATTATACCATTGTTTCTTGTTGTTGTTGTTTTGGGTTTTTTTTTTTTTTTTGAGACATCGTCTTGCTCTGTCGCCCAGGCTAGGGTACAATTCGGCTCTCTGCAACCTCCACCTCCCGGGCTCAAGCTGAGGAGCCCAGCCTCCCAAGTAGCTGGGATTACAGGTACACGCACAACACCCAGTTAATTGTTCGTGTTTTTAGTAGACGAGATTTCACTATGTTGACCAGGCCGGTCTCACACTCTTGGCCTCACGTGATCCATCCACCTCAGCCTCCCAAAGTGCTGGGATTACAGGCATGCGCCACCATGCCTGGCCAGTTGTATTTTTTGTCTATTTCTCAATAGACAGATCATCTAGACAAAAAAATCAATGTTCAGCATAATCATGTTAAGAACCTTCACTGTTGGTGTATGAGTCAATAGTTCATCCTTTTTTCATGTGTAGTAGTATGCTAGTGTGTGGATACGTTACAATGTACATACCATTCACCTATCGATGGACACATGGATTGTTTCCAGTGTCTGGCTATTTCAAATGAACAAGTTATGAACATTCATATACAAGTCTTTGTATGTACATATGCTTTCAGTTCCCTTGGCTAAATACCTAGGAATGAGATGGTTAGATATATGACAGATTAATGCTATGCAATGTTATATGAAACATTTATGCTTTAGGAAACTGTGAAACTATTTTCCAAAATGATTTCATTATTTTACAATCCTACCAGCAGTGTATGAGAATTCCAGTTTTTCTACATTTCACCAAACCTCGGTCAGTCTTTTTGATTTTAGACGTTCCAGTGGATGTGTAGCAGGATCTTATTGTGGTTTCCAATTGCATTTCTCTCGTGACTAATTACATTGAGCATCTTTTTTGTTTTTTGTTGTTGTTGTTGTTGTTGTTGTTTTTGAGATGGAGTCTCACTCCGTCACCCAGGCTGGAGTGCAGCGGTGCAATCTCAGCTCACTGCAACCTCTGTCTCCCAGGTTCAAGGTTCAAGTGATATTCCTGCCTCAGCCTCCCAAGTAGCTGGGATTACAGGCACACACCACCACGACCAGCTAATTTCTGTATTTTCAGTAGAGACAGGGTTTCATCATGTTGGCCAGGCCAGTCACAAATTCCTGACCTCAAGTGATCCACCTGCCTCAGCCTCTCAAAGTGCTGGAATTACAGGCACGAGCCACCATGCCCAGCCAACACTGAGCATCTCTCAGTGTACCTTCCACATATCTTCTTTTATAAAGTTTCTGTTTAAATGATCTGCTTATTTTTTTCCTGACTGGCTTCAGCAAATGAAACCCAAAATAAGTAGAAGAAAAGAAATAATAAAGACTGGAGCAGAAATCAATGAAATATAAAATGGAAAATGTTAGAGGAGAGCAATGATACCAAAACCTGATTCTTTCAAAAGCTCAGTAAGATTGGTCAACACTTAGCCTACCTGAACAGAACAAGTGAGAAAACAAAAGTGCCAATATTAGGAATAAGATCGGTGGCATGCCTATGGATTCTATACATTATAAATGTGTACTAATTTTCTAAAGCTGCCATTAACAAATGATCATAAACATAGCAGCTTGAAATAACGCCTATTTATTACATCATAGTTTTCATAGGTCAGAGTATGCTGGTTTACAGCACGATGTCTGTTTAGAGTCTCATGAAGCCGCAGCCACAGTGTTGGGCAGGGCTGCCTACCTGTCTGGAGACTCTAGGGGAGGATTTGTTTCTTTATTCATTCAGGTGTTGAAAAAATCCAGTTCCCTGCAGCTGTAAGACTGAAGGCCCTGTGTCCTTACTGGCTGTCACCCAAAAGCTGTGCTGAGCTTGCAGAGGCATCCACATTCCCAGGTTCATGCCTCAATTACTCCATCTTCAAAGCCAGCAAGGCCCCTCTCACACTTCAAATCTCTCCAGCCTCTTCATCTGTCACAGCTCTCTAACTGGCTCTTCCACCTTTCACTTTGTTTTTAAGGGCCCTTGTGATTACACTGAATCTACCTGGATAATCCAGAAAAATTTCCCTTTATGAAGGTTTATAACCTAAATCCACCTGCAAAGTTCCTTGGCTATGTAACATAACACACAGCCATTAACATCAGGAACTAGAGGGCGGACCCTTTTGAGGCAGAGAGGTACATACGAATTAATTTGGGAAAAATTAGCATTTTAACAATATAGGTGCTTCTGATCTATAAACATAGTATACGGCTCCAATTATTCATGTCCTCTTTCATTTTTTCTAAGAATGTTTTGTATGAATACCAGCAATCTTTTGTGTAGAAATTAACAAACTGATTCTAAAATTCATATAAGAATGCAAAGGACTAGAATAATCAATACGACTTTTATAAAAGAAGAACAAAGTTTGAGAATATACATTATCTCACTTCAATATTTATTATAAAGCAAGAGCAATAAAAACTGATACTGCATCAAAATAAATTGATCAATGGTGAATCCAAAAATATACCCATATATATCAATTGATTTTTTACAAAGATTCAATGGTGATTCAGTACAGAAGGAGAAGTCTTTTCCACATATGGTGCTGGAACAGTTGGATATCCACATGCAAAAGAACTTTTACTTTGATCTGTTCAGTAATCATATACAAAATTTAATACAAATGAATTATAGTCCTAAATGTAAAACATAACTATAAAAATTCTGGAAGAAAATATAGGAAGAAATCTCTGTGATCCTGAGTTAAACGTTTTGTTAGCTATAACATTGCAAACATAACATATGAAAAAAAAATCACATTAACTGGCTTTATCAAAATTATGAATTCCTCTTTTTCAAAGGGCACTGTTAAGTAAAAGTAGAAAAAAGCCATAAACTGGGAGAAAATATTTCCAAATCATCTATCTGATAAAAGACTAATATCTAGAATATATATATTTTTAATTCTCAAAATTCAACAAGTAAACAACCCAATTAAAATGGGAAATATTTTAAACAGACACTTCCACAAAGAAGACATAAGACTGACAAATTAGTACAGGAAAAGATGGTCAGATATCACTAGCCATCAGGGAACCGTGGAGTAAAGCCACAATGACATTTCACTGCCTACCTCAGAATGTGTAAAATCATAAACACTGACTAATGTAAATGTTGACAAGGAGATGAAGGAACTGGAACTTTCAAGCACTGCCATGGGAGTGTAACATGGTTCAACCATTCTGGAAAACAGCTTAGCAGTTTTTAAAAACATGATCCATATACGTACCATATGACCTCACCTTTAAGTATTTACCAGAGAGAAATTAAAGCATAAGGTAACACAAAGAATTGAATACAATGTTTATTGCGGTCTTAGTTGTTGTAGCCAAAAACTGGAAACAATTCAAATATCCATCAACAGGTGAAAGTATGTATAAAAATGGTGTCATATTCAAACCATGGAATACTAATCAGTAATAGCAGGAATGAAGTATTGATGTATGCTACCACATGGATGAATCTCATAATAATTATGCCGAATGAAAGAAGCCAGACCAAACACACTAAGCAATCACTAAGGAACAGAGAGTCTAGTGACCACACGTGACAAGGAATACAGTCTTTTCAAAAATAGTTTGGAAAAGTCACAAAACAAGACTACTACAGTCTTCAATTGTAAAAATTAATAATAATAACCCTGGAGAAGGGAGTGACACTAATTTCCAGATTTACAATACAATATTCAAATGTCCAGTGTTCAACCAAAAATACATCACAAGGCATAGAGAAAAACAGGCCAATGGAATAGAATATAGAGCCCAGAAATAAATGCTTATGCATATGGTCAAATGATCTCTGATGAGAATGCCAAGGCTACTCAAGTGCAGTCTCTTTAACAAACAGTGTTGAGGGAACTGGATATCCACAAGCAAAAGAATAAAGTTGGACCCTTATCTCACACCATGTACAAAAATTAATTGAAAGCAGATTAGAGACCCAAACACCAAGTCTAAAACTATAAAACTCCTAAAAGAAAACATGGAGGAAACGATTCAGTATATTGAACTTGACAATGATTTCTAAGATATGACAGCAAAAGTGACAAAAGCAGAAATAAACAAATGTGATTACATCAAACAGACAGAAGGTAGATTAAGAGATTTCCAGGGGTGGGTGGAGGGGGGCGTGAAATGAAGAGTTATTGCTTAATGATTATAGGGTTTCTGCTTGGGGTTAATGAAATGTTTTGGAGATAATGGCGATGGTGATGTAATTAATGCCACTGAGTTGTACAATTAAAAATAGTTAAAATGGCAAATTTTATGTGATATATACATATATGTATTTTATATATTCATAAAACATGTACATATCACGTATGGATATATACATATCTATATACATATCACATACTTTACATACACACACAATTTTGTGTGCTATACAGATATCTCACAAAACTTGCCTTTTTAACCATATGATATATTATTTTTCTTACTACAATGGAAAACTTTTAAAAAGGAAGATGGGGTTGGGAAGGTCATTGTCCTTTAGCATGTGAATGCCAGACACACATGAGATTTCTCAGCAAGGAGGCTGCAGTGGCCTAAATTTTCTACTTTTGTTAGCTTTGTCTCACAACCAGAATGTCACTTTTCTTTGAATTCTCCAGGGCACCTACCACGCAGTACAGAAGACGAACAGACACTTACTTATCTAACCATCACATCTGATGGTGACTCCTTCACCACCCCTCCAATGACAGATCACCATACCTTTTCTATAATTGCTCCAATTTCACTTCCCCGGGGTAAAACTTTTTGATACCCAGAAATGGCATCACCTTGTTTTCTCTGCTATGTAGCAATGAGAAACTCTCTGTAAGTCAGTGAGAACACAAGTTTTTTCCATGATTTTGAGAGAAATTTCAGTTATGACAAAAAGCTGGAAGCTCCTTTAGGGCTCTTTTTTTTTTTTAATTTTTTTTATTTTTTGAAAGAAAGAAAAAGAGAGGAAAGAAAGTGAGAGTGAAAGAAAGAAAAAAAAAGAATATACGAGAGAAAGAAAGAGGAAGAGAAAGAGGGAGAGAGAACGGGATTCTTGTTCTATTGCCCAGGCTAGAATGCAGT